>CM031241.1:371879852-372172767 GCA_018340775.1 Taxus wallichiana var. yunnanensis
AATAACAATAAGATTAGGCATATATTTCCATATTTAGCTTAATCATTTGGTGAACCCAAACATTCAAACCCTTCTTTTTGAGTATGGATTCCCCTTATCAAGTTATGGATCAATCACCTTATCCTACTTTCACTCCCACTAGGGTTTCTAACATAGTTACTACTCCTGCTGATTTCATGCAAGTGCGTACTCAACATCCTCCTCGCTTTGTTACACCTATGGTTGATCCTTCTATCAATTTCATAACTACCCGCCACACTCATCCTCCTACCACTTAACCCATTTATATCCCACCACCTATTACTTCCATGGCTCCTCCTCCTAATTCTAAGGGATATGATATCATTGAACAACTTAAGAATACACTAGCCAAAATATATCTCAATGAATTATTGCACAATGCACTTGATTTTCATCATATTCTTGAAGCTACCCTTCATTCGATTCACATTTAAAGTGATAAATCTTCAGTGGCATTCGCACACATTATATTATCTCTCAAAAAAATTTCACGTGCTATAACATTTACTAATGAGGACATATTTCCACTTTCTCTTAAAATCTAGACGTACCTTTTCTTATCACAGTTGTTATTGGCATTACTTATATCAAACACGTACTCATTGACAATGGATTGGAAATTATTTTATGTGCACATTCTCTCATAAAAACACTTTGTATTAAGGAAAATATAATTTCTAATAATTCTACTCTTATTCATGGCTACAACTCAACCAACTACACATGCTTATGAACCATCACATTATGCATCAAAGTCGAGCCTAAGACTATCCCTATATAATTATTCATTATCAATAGTTCCTTTCAATTCAATATTTTACAAGGTAGATCTTGGATTCATGAAATGCAATTAGTTCCATCCATTATTCATCAATGTGTTAAACTCCTACATGATGGATATGAACATACCATTATGAAAGACCATGAACCATTAAAATTCTATCACATAGACCTTGTTATTGCTATGCTTATTCCTCCATCACAACCTATTCCATATAATAGTATTGATACATATGACATTGGTCAATCTAGTGCTTCATAATATTCTTCCGCCACTCCAAGCACTCTGGTTATTTCTACTCATACTATTGCCATCATTTCACCCATAGTGTTTACTCCTATACACACTACTACTACGCCTGTTGAGGATCTTCTCTCTCCTACATCTAGTGCACCACCTACCAACATACTTGACAAAGATATATAACACAAATGATTTTGATGATGAAGTTGACATTGTTGAACTTATAGATGACAAGTTGTGCAATCTTAATATCAATCTTATTGATATTGATAACTCTTATTTCAATGACACATTCATTGTTGATGGTCCTGGTGAATAAAAATTCAAAACCCCTTCTTCTACTAATGTTATTATATTTTATCATGGGTATGTGTACATGCTAGACAAACCTTTTCACCTTCTTAGGGGAATCTACGTCCATACCACCTCCTTTCACATGCACACTTTTCATTAATAACTCTTATTGGCATCATATTCCATTAGATCATACTTTCTCTAATACTATTTTCACATACGAAGACTTGACTAGAATTGGATTCATACTTAATGATATCCTACCACTTCCTCACTCACCTCATCTCTATTATGGATATGTTCACATTACAACTACCTATGGTCTTCATGTCTTCCATTTAGTAGTATTCATTACACGTATCCCACGCTTCCCCACTAACGCTTGGACAATATTTGCTTGATTATATTGGGGGAACTTTAGACTCTGGTAACACTCTATAACTTTTCATATTTGATTTGGCCATGTTTCCATCGATAATGACTCATCATTAGGATATTCACAAAATCTCACTCATTTTTATGCACACATGGGTGTCCACCACCACCATTCACCAATCAAGAATATACAATGACCCTATAAGACTTACATCACGATGGCTCTTTATATGATCTACCTCGCATTATTGCTCATCAATTCTCTAACACATTTCCCAAACTCGACTCATGATAATGATGATCTTTTAGACAATGGAACTTGATCAATCTTATTATCATGCACTTGGGGGCATCACACTATTTCTCCCCATATTCTAACATTAACAACTCTCTTACATTTTGTGTTTTGTCTTTAGTCTTTCGCACACATCTTACACATCATGACTTGTTTCGCATTATCACTTCTTGATGAAAAACTTGTGTTCTTACATGGCTCTTTGAGGGATTTATTACAATACGAACCATGTTTCATCTTCACATTACATACTTCATCGACATATATATATATATATTATATATATATATATATATATATATTACATATATATATACGTATATATACAACTATCTATTGTTATTCATGCAAACAATATGATCTCTCCTTATTTCTCACATCACCTAATCAACAATACATCATACACTTAGCGGACATTATAATTCTTCCCCTATTCTAGCACAATCTGCCATCTAGTCTTTTACATCCATCATACATTATCATCGTTATTTCTTGATGATTCACTCTTATGATTTGGTTCACACATTGTTGAGGATATACTATCTACATGAACCTCACACATTGCACACTATACATTACACACTACACATTACACTCTTCACACCTCTTTCTCATAGCATATATCACATAATATAAAAACTATTCACATTGCACATCCATGCTATATTTTTCTCTTACATCTACTTTTATGAGCTACGATCACTACCTATGATGCACTCTAGTTCCAAGGTCAATAAGTGACTGATGAGGGTTTATATCTCAAATGGAACTCACCATAGTCATACATTCAATCCATCACTCACGTGATTACACTCTGCACTTTTCATTTTGACAATCACATATTTTTGTACACACATACGACCCATTTCCCTATGACGCACTCTCATTTATGTTTAGTCCTCCTTTGGGCTGCATACTCTTTTAGTGATATCACATGCACCCCAACGAGGGGGAATAATTTGGGTGAGTTAGTCACCCCATAAAACATCATGCAAGACATCTCAACATGATACAATACTTGTACAACATAGTTGTCGGTATTACATAGGTCAGAATCGACTTGGGTCCTTAACACAACCCAAACACTAATGCCTGAGACTAGGATAGTAGCATCTAGGAACCCCGAACCTTCCTAGATGCATGTGAACAGGGGGCATTTACACAACATTTGGTATTTTGGCACAGTCTACAGAACTCCACACAATGGCTTTTATAGGGCACACAATCCTTAGCACTCAACATGCATGCACTACACAACATTTTTCACTTCTGTGTTGGATCAAATCATTCAATTTATACACACCATCTACAATGGTGTTCTAAATTGAGGAAAATAGTTAAAGTTTGGAGGATAACACATGAATTTTATCCCTACACTTATTTCATGATTTGGTGTGAGATTGCTCAAAAAACTTGTGACCAGCGCAACTGGTGTGAGATCGCCCGAAAAACTCATTCTTCTACAACATCCTTAGGATTATTTCTACACCCTTTTACTCATCATGGATCAAGTTCACATGTTCCTTTTTCATTTTCATATTTTACATATTTTCCTTACATATTTTTTACACATTTTCGATCATATACATGCGTATTTGACTACTTGATTATTTTTATCTTTTACAAGTTTGTCTTATGGGTGGTGATAGTCAAATAACATCACATCACATCACAAAATTAAAAAAACCAATCAAAACAACAATCGACATCGATAATAGGAACATCAAAACATCTACACAAGTGCTTTCTCCATAGGGTCACTTTTATCGTCACTTTTACACTTTTCCCTCCTTAGCATCCATGCTTCACATTTTTATCACTCCACACTTTGTCTTGTCCTTGGCATGCCTTCGTCATCGATATACATGATTATTAGGTATGAATATCTTATCTAATATATGTTATCGAGATTTCACTCAATAACATTAAGTGGGGAAAATGTAGACACAAAATCACACACTTTGAAGATCTATTTAGTCTTAATTACATACTACTATTCATATTATTCCTAATTAAGAAAAGTACTAATCAACCCATGTATTTTGCCACCTTTATTTTCTTTCTATTTCCACTTTTGGTCTTACACCCTTACTTGCTTAGTATTGCTTTTTATACCTTAACATTTATAATCCTGGACACCAAAGACACAACAAGGACGCTAACGCCAGTGTTTTGAGTCCCCTCAGGAGCCCCTAACCTCAATATACTTTGTTCACACTTTTCAGGTCCTTTTTGGTCGTTTGATCATCTTATCTTTTGCGAGTCGACATTTTTGGGGTTAATTATGAAATTCAAGCAAGGGAATCATATAAATATAAATTTATGTGATCATAATAAAGGACCAAACACTAAGCATTAGCTATCACCACCTAAGGTTACATCCATCAAGCATCTAAGATCTCCATTGCATCCATCTAGCACCATCCAAGGGACAAAGGGTTGGTTATTTTGTATACACTTCATAAGAGGGGATTTCATTCTATTCCATGCACACATCTATTACATTTCTTTACATCTAGCTACTTTACTCACTATCAAGTGTGACACGCACAAGAGCCACCTAGGGCATGATTCCACACACACATATATAAACTACATTAGGTATGATATGTAGTGTAGTGCTCAGAAGGTATGATCACCATTGTGATCGCTTAAGGAAAGTTTGATCCCTCATTTTGCATCTTTGTTTTTAAGGATTTGATGTCTTTTTAAGGGTTTTCTAGTCATTATTTGATTATAGGTTTCAACGATTTCAATGATCATTGTGTAAACTCATAAAGAGCCAAAGGAAAAAAAAAAAATGAATACCTCGTGACCACTTAGAGGAGGTTTTCTAATCTTTTTTCATACATAGGAACCCAAAATTGGTCTAGGGCACAATGTAGGGAACACGTAGGTGCCCAGTCTTGGAATATCACAAACTCGCACACTTTTTTGAGGCTTTGTGCGACACTTTTCCTCTCTTTGTTCATCTAGTCAGCACTTCATAACATTCTAGGAATAATTGCGAAAAATATAAGTCATCTTACCTCTTCTTTGCACTTAGGGTTTCATATATTTTGGCTTAGTTTGCTTGGGTTAATTTCTGTACTTAATTATTTATTCATTTACTAATGTAATAGTAATCAGATTAGGAATATATTTCATATTTAGCTTAATCATCTCGCACTCTCAACTTCTTCAATAAATCTTCTTCTAAAGCTTCACATGGATCAGTGTATGTCTTATGTGACAAATCCCTTTGAAATGGAGTCAAAAATCCTCCAAAAACCAATGTAAATTTTGGTTCTAATGAATATCATATGATATCTTTGATAAGAGAGTATTAAACCACATGTCATACTCCCTCACACTTTCAAATAAACCTTGTTTGATATCCTTAAACATGTTGATGCCACATGTTCAAACTATGGAATGTGGAACTCAGCCAAGAGCATTTCAAATAAACCACTTGTTGATGTGGGTCATAATCCTTAAACACGCTCCCTTATTGATAATGTGGTAGTGAACTAACTTTCCTTTTGATCCAGGTTGTGATATTCTTGTTCTCCATAGCAAGAACACTTGTGCATGTGTTCAACAACATCTTCCACCCCTCTATACTTTGGAAAGTGAAGAGACATCTTAAAGAATACTTGAGGTGCTTGTTGTTGTGTATGTTGTGTTTTGTAAAAGGTTTTAGATATTACTAAGGTTGTTGATGGGTGTGTGCCTTGCCCTAGGTTAGGACCAAATCTAGAATCTAACCCTATACCTAGTTTTCTTCAAATGCGGTGGATTTCCTAAACCTCCTTAGACTCCATCTTTCTGCTGCGACACATGTTGTCTAGTAGATGAAATTCCTTATATCCCGGTCATGGTACTAAAATATACACATTTCTATACTGCTTCTGACACCTATTAAACTACTTCCTAGTGCGTATGCCAATGTGTAGTGAGGTGCAGAACAATTGCCTTTAACACCTAATGATTGCCATGGGCATGTCCCAGTATTTACACCTATAGATTTAACATATTCTTCTATCTCCTTTTTTATATGGAGATCTCCATCTACTCCTCCACTATTCAAACATGTTCAACAACATACTTCCTCAGGCACGCCTCTAGGTAACCAGGCTAGATCAAAGTGCACGCCCATGGTTGTCAATCATTCCATTGACATGCTCTCATCTTTGGAAGGTGATGGGGTAGCTCTCACTTAAAGTTTGGAGGACATGATCTGTGGCTCCTCGTCTTACATGAGAGTCTTAAAACCTTCGTAGTAATCATTCTTATTGTAAAAATGTTGCGTCGAAACTACCTCTATCGCACTTCATTATACTTTGTCTTTCCTATCTTTTATTTCTTCCACCAGGGCCACCGTTATCCTACTATACACTTGCTCATGCCCTTTGCACATGGTAGGGATTTAGCTAGTAGTAAGTAACCTTTCTAATCCCAATTCTATCATAAAGATCTTGAAAGCTAAAGGTATCACGCGTAAATAGGATCCTCTTGGCTCATGCATGAACTTAAACTCTACTTCCTCTGACAAAAATATGTGGAAATTATGTACTCTAAAGTGTAGTTGTGCAACATCCTTCCCACCAATGATCCATAACTCTAGTCCATGTCTCAGTTGAATAAAATAAAGTATGATAGTCTTCCCCGCATCCAAACTCTTGTTCTCGGGAAGTAAATTCTATTTGATGCGTAAGATGCCAACCACTGTACAATTATATTAGAAAGAAACTAAGAGCGTCTCATACAAATAGTCATATAAATTATACTCCACCCACTTGCGCATTGAACCTGTGGTCCAAAGTGTTATACATTTATTCAAATAAGTCTTGGTCATCTTCTACCCATCTCTCAATACTCTCCAAAGTCATTCGATGCACCATATGCACGCAAAATCCTAGAATGAACATTAAAAATAGGTCCTGACAACTAAACTAAAATGTAGTCTTTTATTTGCACACTCATTAGTTGCGCATTGCCGTACCTCATTCGGACAATTTTGAATGCTCACTCAAGCACACCTACCACCAGTCCATCCTTTGTTATGTCCATTAGAATGTTGGCATGCATAGTTACCATTTTGATAACCAAGAAATCATTCATGCAAAAATAATCATTCTAACCATAACAATTTGGAAACACATATACTAAGGAAAAACACTTAATTAATGCACATAATCACAAGAGTCAATTGCACTACCCAAACACTATTATCATATAAATGATGTCATGATCCAACCACAAGTATCCATTATAAACCAACATTAATTACATCACATGATCTAAATACATATAATAGTCAATACAATGGTGCAGAGATCCATTCGCATACACACAAAAACCTAGATATGTGACAACATAACTTTGTTATAACATACATGGTCTACACTCTTTAGCTCTCTTTCATAGTGATCAAAGGAATACACACACACACACACAAGGGTGGGGACTTGCCCTTCACCACCCATGCACTTCCTAATAATAAGCGTGTTCACAAATTTTTTAGTGTAGGTTATTATTTATCCTTTTATTTATTTATTAGGATAATTCTTACACTTGTGTTAGCCCTACACTTTTGGGTTAGCTTGCTTAGGTGTAATATTTGTGTGGAGTTAGCTTACTAGTTGTGTTGAGTTACCTTCTCGCTTATGTGGAGTTAGCTTACTTGTCTTTTTCAGAGTTAACTTAACTACCAATATCAGTTAGTGGGAGTTCTTCACCACTGATTTAGGTAGTAGTTGCACTTCCCTCCTCCTATATGTACATATTTCTTATTGAGTAATTCAATTCATTGTATTATAATGTATTGAGCATTATGGATTATGATGGATTTCCATATATGGTATTTTATCTCTTCTGTTTTGCAAATCTAATGTGGTGTGTTATTATCATCTAAGATCACAACTTGGAACAATCTTCTTATCATTCCTTTCATGGTATCAGAGCTATAGATGATGTAGACATCCATCTGTAATTTTTTCTTTGCAAGCAAGGGTTTATTATTTTCATGTATTCATAATTTGTTAGCACTTTTCTGCAGCATGTATTTTTATGCAAAATAAAGTGCGCCATTAGATTTGGAAGGTGCCAAAACCCTAGAATTGACTGTAAACTCGACCATGTTTTGAGATAGTCAAATTTGGACATTTTAAAGGGTTTTTGGCACATTTCTCAAAAATCCATACAATTATGTACAAACATATTTTTTGACTCAAAAATTATATCAAATTTTTGGGTTTTTCAAGAAACTTTCTTGGTTTCTCTATGTTTTTGATATATTGTACCGTTAAAAAAGATATTTGGAAATGAATGTTAATATTAACAATTGTACTTTTTGGGTGCATTATGTTATCGATTGGATATAAGCGTGTACCTTCCAGATGCATTCTTTTACCCTCTAGGATATTTCTATTTTGGATGCAGTCTTTTATCCACTAGACGCAGATCTGTACCCTCTGGGTGGATTCTTTTATCTATTGTATGTAAGTGTGTACCTTCTAGATACTTTCTTTTACCCTCTAGATATTTTTGTTTTGGATGTAGTCTTTTATCCATTGGAATGCAGATTTTTACCCTCTGGGTGCATTCTTTTATCCATTGGATATTGATGTGTACCCTCTAAATGCAATGATTTACCCTCTAGACATTTAGGTTTTGGGTGCATGATTTTATCCTTTGGTCACAAACTTGTATCGTATGGATGCACTCTTTTACCCTTTGGACATTTGGGTGCCACGTGTACCTTTTAAAAAAAATCAGTAATAAAATATTATTTTAATAACAAAACCTTCTAGAGCTCATAACTTTTAATCCATAGCTTGGATTAAGGTGATTGTTTTTTGAAATTGTGTATTTTTTCGAGATCTACACATTGGTAATATTTTTATACACATATTTTAAATGTAAAAGGTAATGTTACTCATTGTAATATTTAAATGCACTTAATTATAAAGTACCAAATTTGGGAGGGTGTTGTAATCACTTGTGGACATAATTTCAGATTTGAGTCGATGTTCTAAAATTTTGGGTGTTGCATTCTTGTATCTATGGGTGTATACATTTATATATCTCTTGTTTGTTGAGTTTTTTGGATTTGTATTTTCAACACTTTTTTCTAGGCATGTTGACGCTTCTCTTATGGGAGAGATATTCTGGTGAAGCCCAGTGTTAGTTTGTTAGTGTTCGAGTAGTTGATTTTGACAACTCATACAAATCTTTGGTATCACTCTACTCATTTAGAAATATGGGAGTGCGTGGTGTTGATACTCGATTCTTTGGGTTTCGTGTCCTTGATACCTTGACTTTTCTTGGATCGTGGCACTCATATTTATTTGGATCTTGTGTCTTTGCCTTGTTTCCTTGGTTATTGATTTTGGATCATGACACACTTGTTTGTAGTAGTTGATCTCACTTCTTTAGATTTTGTGTCATCGCATTGTTCCTTAGTTGTTCTTGGATCGTGGCACACCTATTTGTAGTAGTTGATCAATTATGTTTGTTTTTTTTTTGCATTTTTGACATCACTCCATCGATGAGTCTCCTTACATGGAGCTATTCTGGTGAAGCCCAAGACGGTTGTTTTTAAGTTCTATGATCGAGCAGTGGATTCAGACCATAGTGCGCACCACACTTCTTCAACATTGTAGGAGTTTTTGGAGCTAAGATTTTGAGGTTATCTTGTAGTGGGATTTCACTCTCTCTACTTTTTTATTACTAGTTTTGGGTACCTTGTGGTGTCCAATTTTCCCATTTATTATATGTGGGTACCTCATCAGGCCTTGTTGTCGGGACCCACCTTATTTTTCACCACCTAAGTTATGCTTACGGGAGGGTGTTAGTGTAGGTTATTATTTATTTTATTTATTTATTAGGATAATTCTTACACTTGTGTTAGCCCTACACTTGTTGGGTTAGCTTGCTTAGGTGTACTAGTTGTGTGGAGTTAGCTTACTAGTTGTGTTGAGTTAGCTTCTCAGTTATGTGGAGTTAGCTTACTAGTCTTTTAGAGTTAACTTAACTACCAATATCGTTAGTGGGAGTTCTTCACCACTGATTTAGGTAGTAGTTGCACTTCCTCCTCATATATGTACATCTTTCTTATTGAGTAATTCAAGTCATTGTATTATAATGTATTGAGCATTATGGATTATGATGGATTTCCATATATGGTATTTTAGCTCTTTTGTTTTGCAAATCTAATGTGGTGTGCTATTATCATCTAAGATCGTGGCTTGGAACAATCTTCTTATCGTTCCTTTCAAAAATAACTTGCATACTTTACATCCTAAGCTAATAATATATTATCCTAAAAATACGACTTGCTTGGAATCCTATTATTATCTTGTTCCATTCATTTATTTTATCCTTAATCTACATGTGCTTTTTCTACAAATAACCTTTGCATGGTCGACAAGTCATCATGCTTTACTCTATTCTTGAATCTTTACTTGGGATGCACTCCAACTCTATTTTTCTATTTTTAGCCCTATCGAAAATTGGCTAAGTTTACCTTCCCTCACGCACCCTACGCGCCATTCTATTTTCCCAATGCGCATGCCCCTTCTACGCTACGTTGTTCCTTTGCGTATGCGCGCACCTTGCACGTAGCTTCTAGACTTTCTTAGAGACTTAGTCAATTTCTCTAACCAACACTTAGATTAGGAATCATGATGTCCTATGCATAACTATAATCAAGTGCAATATGGATGGGTTATCCCAAATTCTCCTTTAGGAGAGCCTTTTACTTGTAGTGCCCTACCTCTAAAAGATGAAACATAGCCTCTCTTGAATCATGTTACTTCATGTGCTCAAATTTCATATTATTATTTGTAATTTGATTTGTTTTCTAGATATTGTTGATAGGTACTCATTTTCTTAAATAACATGTATTTCCTAGAATGGAGATCGATTGAGAATAACAATTTGTCACACTTTTATTATAACTATATATGTATTTGATACTTAGTAAATTAATATATGATGCATTTTAGTAAAAACTCCACCCATAATATTGTGATTAAACATGAAAAATGAAGTCAAAGAACTTAAAGTTATGTAGGAATTGACATTTAGGCTATGATCTTATGGAGTGAGGCTTACTCATTAATGTTATTAAGGAATTGTAGAAGCTTTGTTTTTAACTATCACATGAATTTATAATTCAATAACAAAAGAAAGTTCAACTCGAGAAAATAATTGTCCACATTTTATTAAATTTTAAAATCATAAAAAAATTAGTTATAATGTTATGTGGACAATAAATGCCTAAACGAGGGGAAAATTTTAGGCCATACCTTTAGATAATTTAGTACCTAAAAATATAAGGGACAAGGGAAGATCCATTCTAATCATGTGACTATATTACTATAACTTTGCACGATCAATTATGTACATTAAAATATAAGTTAAAATCCCCTACTCTAGAATCACATCCTTAATGTTAGGCTGAAAGTTAGAAGTCATTCAACTAAAGGAAGTTTCTCAATTCATCGATTAGTTTAGCCAAAACAGCTACAAGTTTGGTGAAATTTACCAGTCCATTCTCTAGTTTTTCGGGCTATTAAGCTCACCACCCACGACTTAAATATACAAAATGAAAATTTGGCGTTGAAAAAAATTCAACTATTTTAGCATTAGAAAATAAATTTAAAATTTCAATCACCCATTTTAAAGCACTCTTACGTCATAACATCAAACTCATTCACAAAAATCAGTCCAACATTTTTTTAAAAAGAATAGTGTATTTATTCAGGCACTAGATTCCATAGATTATCGGTATTTTACTCGTGTTTGGAAAGAAGGACACAACTAATTTGCAATTATGAATAAACATACAATTAAATTCTAGTCTCAACCATTTTGATAATTAAATAATTAAATAATAATAATAATAATATTAATATCAAAACTATGAGAGTATATATATATATATAGACGAGTTTCCACTGTAATGAAAAAGACAGGTTGCACGCAATTACTCAATTTCCCCAAATTTTGGTTTCTGAATTTCGAGCCTTTGACTTCGTCTGCTCTTAACAAACAAAGCTTTTGTACGCAAACAAGTTAATAAATTAGGCGAGGTTTGGTGAACATAATATCATCTGCCAGAAGCCAACTCTGCCTTCGGTTTACCAGTTATTCCGACCTCGCCTTTCCTTGTTAACCAAGTTTGTCAGACTTTTTTTTATAAAACCCCCCGACGATCTGATTTCTGCAACCTCCTATTTTCTCCCTCTGGTGTAGCA
Source organism: Taxus wallichiana var. yunnanensis (assembly GCA_018340775.1). NCBI lineage: Eukaryota > Viridiplantae > Streptophyta > Pinopsida > Cupressales > Taxaceae > Taxus > Taxus wallichiana. The sequence continues at coordinate 371,892,106 of CM031241.1, forward strand.
AAGGTCATCCATGGCGGGAGGCTCGTTCATTTCTGCAATGGCGCTCGTGGCGATCCTAGCTGGCGCCGGGATAAATGACGTGGCAGCCCAGTCATGTGCCGCCGCGGCGGTCACTCTCACGCCGTGTTTAAACTTCATCACGGGAAGCAGCAACGGCAACCCCGTTGGCAATCCGACTACGCAGTGTTGCGACGCTGTACAAGTTCTTCTCAACGGCGGAGTGGACTGTTTTTGCCAGATCATCACCACCAGCAATCCGTTTGGGTTTATTAACCGCACTCTCGCCTTCAACGTTCCCGGATTGTGCAGGATCCAAACGGAGCCTCTCAACAAATGCGAAGGTGAGAAATCGATGCTCTCCTTTAATAAAATCTTAAGTTTTCGCGATTCGAACCTCTGACCTCTGATACCTCATTTTCTCGTTCTTCTTTTAACAGAAAATGCGGGCGTTCCGTTCTTACCTACTCCTGGTGCGTAACATTCATAAATTCTTCCAATGCTCGGAAGTTATTGCTTTTCAAATTCTAATCTTTGTGTGTTTTTATGGTTCCAGAACCCAGCCCTGCGCCGTCACCTGTGGATTATCAGGCACCTTCTCCGGCAGCTTCTTCACCGGCGCTAGAATATTCTCCCTCTGCGGTTCCCGTCCCCGCAGAAATTCCGTCCACCGATATTTCCCCAAACAGTGTTCCGCTCAGTCCAGGCAAAGAGGCTAGCGGAAGTTCCAGCGCGAAAACCGGGATTTTACTGTCTGTAATCGGAATTTTAGCAGGGCTGATTTCTGTTACCTTCTTAACATAAAATTGGCAAGAAATTCAGAGACCTGTGTAATTACCAATTTTTTCTCTATTATTTTTATGGTATGTTACGGATAAAATTTAGTGTATTTTAAGTGGTCTCTTTATTCTTTTCATTAAAGTCACTCAATTTAATCACCCTTATTTACGTGTACAAGGCCAGCTATACTATCTTTGTGACCACCTAGTTTAAAGTTGACGGCCACCACTACCCGTCAAACAATTTTCATGCGATGATCGTGGCAGTTGTTCCAATTTTGCCCTCGATGGAAAGATAATCACTAATACACTAAAATAAAGTGTTAAAAGAAACTATATTTTTTTCGAAACAAATTAAAAGGCCGTCAAATTTAAACGCTGTTTGCCACTTTACAAAGCCACATATTTTGGGTTTTAGTTTTGTTTTTTCTCTCTTCCATTGCCCAAACTTGCGGGTTGAGTTTTGTTTAATTTTATCAAACTCATAACATTAAAATAACATGTTTGGAGTTTTTGTTTCTTGTAAAATTGTCAACCATTTTTAATAAAATGAAAAGTTATGTTATTAAATATATTTAATTTTATTGAAAGGGTTGTGGTTTAATGGTGAGAATGATTGCTTGTTAAGTTATTTACCAAAATATATAATTTTTTAGATATCTGATATGAAGAGTCTATATAGATAGGCACACGATCCTTGGGTTTTCAACAAATTGGATGTTCCCTAATCATTCACTTTGCCAAAAAATAAGATATCCATATAAATACAATTACATATTAACTACATTCATTATGAACATAAATAGTATGGTTCCCATAAAAAATAAAATATAAAAATTTGGAATTATGGTATAATATGGTTAAATAGATTTCAACTAAATATAAATATCAGCTTTAAAAATTGGTAACGAGACACACTTAAAATTGTATTGCTAATTACCATGATTTGACACTAGATATATGCATCTAGACACAATATAGAAATAACTTACAACATTTCTGCAAAAAACATAAACAAATGTGTTTGTAGTATCACAACAATCACCTAAAACACCACAAACTACTCTTCTTCCTTAAATAGAAAATAATATACAAATTATAAATAAACTAAAAAAATTAATAATTGTTAAGAATTAAATATATTTTGTATTTATTTTAAAATATGGAGTTCTATAAATTATTTACCCACATATAACATAATTCTATATAAATAAAAAGTAACTTAAATATTTTATAGTTTACATCTTTAAAGTATAGATATATGTATGGCCTATAATTGATTTAATGTTTGAGATAATAATATATAGGGATAATAATATTTTAGGGTTTGAGATAATAATATATAACAATAATAATATTTGCAATAAATAATATACATTAAAAAAAAAAAGCAATAAATAATATACATTAACAAAAATTAATATATTACATAAATTGTATTTTTGTATATAAATTTATAATTATATTATTTAAATTATGTATTAAGTATGAGTGGTCACTATAATATTATATATGTTATTTTAATTATCAAATATTAGTCTTGTAAATAAATTGTAGTAATACTTCTTAATTCGTGTAAAAAATTTTTATTCTATTTAAAATATTTACATATTTATAAAAAAACTTGAAGTTTAATTTAAATGAATACAAAGTGTTAATGATACCTTTGAAATAATGTAAATATATCCTATGAGAAATAATAAAAATAACTATAATCGAGTGTGAATGAAAAGGAAATCTCTCCATAACAAACAAATCTTTTGTATAGAACTTCTAAAGATGTATTATACATGTATATGAAATCTTTGAAGGTTTTTGTTATCCATTTTTACCCCCTTGGTAAAATAGACAATTAGGGAAAACTTGGCCCCCTAGGCATTTGACATAGCTTCATGGAAGAATTTGGAGTACTTTAGGTAAAAATTTAGGCTTTGGAAACATTTACAGGTATTTTCAAAATTTTTGTGATCACATGGAGCATTTTTTCCTCTTATGGGTTTCAAGAAGTGTATAGCATGACCATGGTGAAGAGGTGGGCCCCGGGGTCCACATGCAACCAAAAATGAATAAAATGGAAAAGGGTTGAAAATTCAACCTTTGAGTGATTTTTGCATCTTCATGGCTTCTTGGCTCAGAAAAGTTTGAGAAAATATGGAAAAATCTAAGAAAATTTTGAAAAAGTTGCTAAAAATGCCTAGGAGTCCAAAACATCTCACTAAGATGTTAGGCGAGCTGAAAATATCTCGGCGAGTTGTGCACGGTGGTCGAGCTAGTTGCTAGTGAAGTGAATCGCCAAGTCCATAGAATGAGCAGCGGGTCTTAGAGATGGAGGCCAATGTAGTTGCAGATTGGGCCCATGCGACCCACACATGACACGAGGCTTGAGTTCCCTCGACATCCGATTTCACCACAAAAATGAAAAGTACAATGGAGTGTAGGGTGGGAAGAATTTAGGGACGAATATGATGGTATGGAACTTGGCCATACAAACCAGTAAGATGAGCCTCGGTGGAATAGAGGTGAGAAGCAGGCTTAGAGGGCCCAAATCCACCGATGCGGAACTTATAGCCCACGGGAACTTAGGCATATAGGGGTGTATGAGCCCAATGTGGCCGATGAGTTAGTGTTGGGAACATGCGATTCATAGTCGAACAAGTCAACGAAAAAATGCACATAGCTAACTTGGCGAGCAGTTGACAAGCTAGCACCGAGATGGTAAGGAACCCTTATGCCACATCATCCCAAGCCCCTTTTTTATAAAAATTGATTTATTGGCCCCCCTCCAAAAAATTAAATGACTTCCCTAGAAACCTCAAGAACAAAATTTTAATGATTTTGGGGAAAGTGCAAATAATCATTCCTAGCCACCAAAATTAATTACACAGACCCCAAGAATGAAACATGACAAGGAGTGGCCTCCACAAAATGACCCTATATTCCTCAATACTCAATCAAATTGGACAAATTGAACTTGTTTGAATCATGATTTTGTCCTCTACACTCAAAAATAAATAAATTATATATTTGGTGGAGTTAGGTGGGTTAAAAATGTAGAAAACAAACCTTGATTCAAATAATCACTTCCGGTGGTTGAAAATGCATTAAATGAAGCATGGAGAGCCATTTTCTTTTGCAGCAAGCTACATTATATCAAGGCATGGATTTTGTAGGTTCTTTATCATATTTTTCATCCAATCAATGCACTTTGTTGGTAGGTGAAAGGGGATTTCGGGACTCTCTCTCTCTCATCTTCTTCTATATATTGTAAACCCTTCTCATTTTGAAAGGGAGATAGTCTAGAGGAGCTAGGGGAAACTCTTGCAAAAAAAATTCTTATTTTTCCATTGAGCTACAAACCTTCACATGAAATCTGCAAGTGTAATGGTGCCTCTATTTTACAATTGTAATGGACTATGCAAATTCATGAAGCAATAAAATTGTGCATTATGGTGTTCTCTCAACCCTTTTTCAATTTTCTTGTGTTTTCTTTCCTCTCTATTATTTTTGTTATGTTCTATGAATTTTCTTTTTCATTTATAAATTTATGTTATTTTGTTTCTTGGATATCCGATGGTAAATTAATGTCTTAAGACTATGTCATATTCACCTTTCCCTAGCTAGGAACCATCCGAGGTTGTACTTTGTACCCCTAATTAGGACACCGCTAGTTCCCCTTTCTCTTCCCACCACCTACCTATAACCTGGTCAGCCTTGGAATTACTTCCACAAACTAAATTCACAAAGTCTTTAAGACTCTTTTTATAATTTTTCTCTTTCTCATAATCACAAGTAAAATTCCTTTTCTCTCATTCATGTATTCATTTCAGTTGAGCGAGACGTCCTAAACTTTTACATTTTAGTTGAGCCCAAAATCTTAAAATTTTGGGTGTTGCATTATTCTATCTATGGGTTTATACATTTATATCTCTCTTGTTTGTTGAGATATTTTGGATCTGTATTTTCGACACTTTTTTTTTTTGGCATGTTGACAATCTCTCTTATGGGGGAGCTATTTTGGTGAAGCCCAATGTTAGTTTTTCAGTGTTCAAGTAGTTTTTTTGACAAATCATACAGATTTGTACCATCACTCTACCCATTCAACAGTATGGGAGGGTGTGGTGTTGATATTTCTTCTTTGGGTTTTGTGTCCTTGTCTTATTACCTTGGATTTTCTTGGATATCCGATGGTAAATTAATGTCTTTCAATTTCTCCTCCATCATTCTCCCTCGGAAGAATATTTCACCCCCTTATCTTGGTGCTATCACCATCGTTAGTGTAGGATTTCCTTATTTTTATGCACTCTCCCTCTCCCCGGTCCCTCGGAAATCATATCTTAGGAGTAGTTAGCTCAAGGGTGTTTCATATACTTGCAACCTCAGCAGGCGGTTTCTAGGGTGCATAATGGGGAGGGGCACCATAATATTTTTCTCGGTCGGCTTTCCAAGGAGCGGAAGGGTCGACTCTCTCATAGTTGGAAAAAATAAGCAATTTCCATTCATTATTGACATATACAAAAAAATAGTAAGTAAATTCAATTTCATTAGACATGAAAGACAAGTTTATTTGATTAACTCATAAATTCATAAAGACAGTAAGTAAATTATGTAAATTCATTACGGTTTGAAGAATAGGTCCATGCAAGACAACCACACGACATAAATTCAATGTCTACTTATTTATATTTCCTTCACATATTGATATCAACGTGAATGGTGAACCGTGAGGGCCAAGGCGTTAAGCTCTTTATCAACTACCACATACTACAATCTCAAGCATTACATAACTATTTTGGGTCCAGATCCAACCCTTATGTCAAGATTTCTTACTAGTGACATACATTAACATAATAATGGACCTCACATTTAATGAATATAGTGATTTGTTTGTTTACCGCTTCACTTGCGTATTAAACACTCAAATTATTGAATACACAAATACTATTAATTTAAGTTGACAGATATACTGACCTCGATTAATTGTGAGATATAGTCTATAGACCCATCTAACTAGAATTTTTAAAAATTTTTTTAATAGGATTAATTGACAGATATAGGTAAAGACCCATCAACCATGAGGCGCTTTGAGCTATTGAGCCTAAGGGGAGAATTTTTTTTATATACTTTTAAAAACATGCACATGCAAGTGGGTGGGTGGTCCACTGGGTTGTACACTCTGAGTACTTCCTAGGGCGCTTCAAACCTTAATTCGGCCCCGAGTTAGCTGCATTTCCTTCATTAGGAGTAGTTTTAACATTAGATTAGGAAGAGGAACCAAAATTCTTTGAATTTCCATCTCAAGTAGCAAGTCCCACAACTTGAGAGATGGTCCCATGTTACCAATTACACTGGTAGTTCATGCACATATAAATAAATTATAGGGTGTTGTAATTTTGTGATAACAATTTTGCACGCCTGGTGGGACCAGTCAATTCTTCCATGTTTCTCGAGATTGGATGTGTCTTGGTGAATTTTTAGCCTTTGGAGGCTCTATATCAAAGCACATTAGGTGACTCTCGGATAAGAATTTAGTAATTTTAGGAGCCCATATTTCTTGAATTCATGAGAAGGATCCAAACACGAAGGAGGGGAATTGAATACTGTAGCTATCTCTGCAAAAGATCAAAGATCTCAAAATCAATCTCATTTTTCTACAATCTACTAAATTTCTTATACCAATATAATTAGTGATATTTGCTAATTAAATCTAATGTGTTCCTTACCACTTTATCCAAAAATTCCCATTTCACTTCACACAACCCCAATTGATTGCATCTAGGATATCGTGTTTTTTGCTATACATGAGATTTTGATATGGATGTGGTAGTCAAACTTCTTCCCTTTAAATTTCACTTTTGCAATCTTATTGCCAAAATGCACACAAATCAATCTCTTTTTGCCAATTCCCTTATAATTAGTGATATTTGCTGAATCGTAACGTCCTTACCACTTTATCCAATTAATGCTTTGTTCTTCAGGTAACCCATTTCACATTTAGGATGCCACTTTACGGTGAATCATAAGTCAAAATCCTCTTCAAAATAGACAATTAGCGTTTATTGGCTAATTAAGCTTATTTTCCCTTGTTTTGGTCAATATACCCTAATATTGGCTCAAACCCCTCTTCCAACCACTCAAAATCACCCCATTCACCTCCACAACATCTTAACAAGCTTCAAAATCTTATCCTAGCCTCCTAGTTGACCCTAAGTAGTCGATTAAGGCTTCACCCCTCTTAATCACTTGGTAATTCACTAATTGTGATTAGCAAGGCCTAATCATAATTAGAAATTCTAATCTAATTTGGGGCTTTTCGTCCCACAACCAAAATACAAGTTTCTCCCAGAAGGAAAAATATAACAAGGTTGTACCTGATTCCTTTATACTTTACACCATGCTTTGATTTGCATATCATATTAATAAATATGATATATAGCCAAGTTCAATCCTTGCTTAAAGCCTTCAAGGGGTTAGTAGATGGATATCCAAAGTGACCAAGTCATCATTTGGAGAGGCCATTTCACCTTGTTTGGAGTAACAACCATAACCATTTGATTGCCCTCTTAGGTCTATTCGAGGCCCGGTTAGGTTATTCAAGCATATTAGTAGGCATGTTTAGTTAGATTTTGTATTGTTTTCATACTAGTTAAGCATTCTTTTAAGCTTCTATCTTAATGTTACATTCCTAGACTTAGAACCTTAGCTATTAGGTGGAAATGGTGTTAGCTTTCCTTGTTTAGCTTTGCAATTTGATTATGAAAGTTTAGGGTGTCATCATTTGCACGCCGCTGTGGTGGAACAATAGCCAATTGCATTCACTTTTAAAGTTTTTAAAATTAGTTTCAAATTTTTCATTTTAAGTTTTTAGATTAGTTTCAAGTTTCTGGATTAATTTCAACTTTTCTAGTTTAAATTTGAAGCTTTCTAGAGTACTTTTAAAGCTTTTTAGATTAGTTTCTCAAGAAATTTAGATTAATTTCAAAGTTTTAGAGTAGTTTTCAAAGTTTTAGATCATTTTTTCAAGCTAGATAGTTGTTTCAACTAGATTAGTGGTAGAAGTTGTGTTTTTATGTTCCTTACAGGATTTAAGGAGGTGAAGCCCTATCAAAATTGCCAAAATATGCCAAATATTTGACCTTTTTGAAGAAATTGTTGTCAAAAATTGAATTTTGAAGACTTTCGGTGAAGGGGCGTAGGCGTTGAATTGGAAGCACAGGCGTTAAAACAGCACACAAACGTTGAAATGGGCAGTGCTAAGCATTGAAACAGGGGCACACCTGCTTATCTGGAAGGGCACACATAACTCACCTTTTTTAGCTATCAGTTACTTTTTACATAGGGGTGCATATGCATCAACAGAGGTGCTGTGAATGAGATGTTGAAACAGCGCACACATGTTGGTAGGGGCACAAGTGTGTCTATATAGATTTTTCCTACAAACTCAAAATTTCCATTCTTGGTTTTTAGGATTTTTGTTACTTTTCAGAGGTTTTTAAATGCCATTTTTGTCAATTTCATAGATTTAGAGTAAGTTTTCTTATAAAATCACTTAGGGTTTGAAGGAATTAATCTTGTTTTCATCCTTTGTATGAGTTTAGGTTAAGGTGTGTATGCTCTTCTCTTGCACTTTGTGTGATCTAGATAATCAAAAGCACTCTTAAACCTTCTTTTTCTATCATTAGAGTAAGTAGGAAACTTTGTTAATCATCTTTTAGTTTAAATGCATTTTCACTTGGTAAATAACCAAGGATTGAATATTTGTATGTTCTTCCCTGCACCTAGTGTGATCATGGGAATCAAAATCAATTTTAGTATTTTTATTAAAAAAACTTGGATGAATTGGGGATAAACCTTGTTTCACGTAAAACTTGATGGTAGTTAGTTGATTTACAAGAAATTATCATTCTATTTTCTTATGATATTGTGAATCTATTTTGAAACTACTAACCATTTTGTGAAGGACCTAACGTTAGTCAAATAAAGTAGGTAAAAAAATTTTCTAACTACATGTGTGATGGTAGGTTGCCAAAAGGAGTACGACAAAAACCACATTAAGTCTAAAAGATAAAAAATACACCACAATCATTTTGTTATATTTGCAGTTTTCGGTTAAGAGCTCAGCGGCTCATCCACTCAAGTAGGATATAACCCCTTTGGCATAAGGCTTAAGCTAAAATAATGGGGGTGGTCATAGAAACCCTAAAATAGTTCACGAGAGGAGCCTTGTGGAACAAAACATGTAAGTGCTCCAAATTATCAACTTTTCAAGTACACCTTGGTGAGATTAGCATTAACTATATTCGTATCGTGACCCCACTTGAAAGTATATCTGAACACACTAAAGGGGGTAAAGTAAAGATGAGATAATCCTTGGGAAACCTTGGTAAATCGAGCTTGCTCTAGATATCTTGTGACACCTAGAAGAGAATCACTGGGAAGATTTCCGGCTTTCAGAGCCATTGTTTTTTTTAGATAGTATACTTGAGATCTCTCAAAAAGTAATAAATTTGTTAGATTCAAAATCTTGTTTTCCAAACAAGGGAAATTATTTTTTAAAGTTGAAACCGCATGACATTTCATCACGAAATCTACTTAGTGTCATTTTGTCCTAGTTTTTCATTTGTCTTAAGACAAGGTGAAACTCTACCAAAATAACACCAAGTTTATTTCAACACCACTTGGTCTACACCCTTGTTTTTGTTGCCCATTTTTGGACAAAAGGAAAATAACATATATGGATATTGCTAGATATTTCGTGTCCACCAATTTTGTATTCTACTTGTGCAATTAGGTTTAAATGGTGGAGTCAAGTGTTGAAAGTGTGCATAGTGCGGTAATGCGTGTAGACACCTATAAGTTAGCCTGAGCAATTTAAATAATTAAATTATGCTAATTATTTCCTTTCCCACAAATTGATGACATATCATCAATATAAGCACACTTTTTCTCCTATCACCATTAATTAGCTACATTATGCTAGTTAATTAACCCTTATCCTAATAAATACACCAATTGATGTCCTTTTATTAATTAATTCCTCTTTCTATCCAGAATAATTAGTTATTATTAATTAATTAGCTTCCTCTTCCATTAAATAAATGAATCATCATTTATTTGATTAAATCCCTCTTATAGTCTAAATCATGCTAATTATTCCTCTAAAAAGCTTCTATAAGCTTCTCTACACCTATTAATTAATCACTTTGGTTAATTAATAAATCCCCTCAAACCCCATAAGTCACTAAAGGACAAACTAAACTCTCCTAAGTTGGACTCAACCCTTTCTAAACCTCCCTTATCCACAACCAACCCAACCTCTCTATTTATCCCACATGTAGAGGGATGTAGAGATTCTTCTATCCATTGGGCTATATAAGGAGCCCTCCTCCTACCTTTCTATTTACACCTACATTCCTAAATGAGCATAGAGCATACACTATAGCCATTTATCATCTTTGAGAATTCTTCCATTAGAAGTCTTTCCTTATCCATTTCTTACATTCATCCACCCAAGTTTTGAAGTCATATGGAGATATGTCAAATGGTCTTGTAGCCATGATTTGACAAAACTCCATTCTTAGAAACCTTTGGATTTCAAGCACATAATCAAATCTTTGATTTCTAGAGATCTACATAGGTTCAATTTCTTTCATTTAGGAATTTAATAAGAGATAGAAGTTAATTTGTTTAGCATATAAGCTTGAAATGTTCATTTCATGTTGAATGTAGAAATGTTAAGAAGTTAGCTTTGCTTAAGCTCTTAGCATGATGACGCATAGGTTTAGTTTAACATTATATTGAATCTATTAGGTATTAGTTTCAAATTTACTTACATATTTAATTAATTCATGCATACATTTGACATGCTCAGTGGGACTTACTCCATTGTCCTTTGCACTTAATTTCAAGTTTTTGTAGTTTAGTTTAAATTTTGGTTACTAACCCTCTTTTGCATATATTGACATAACTTTGACATAACTTGTTTTATGGAGTTAAAATTTGTTGAGTCTTCCTTGCAGGTATAAAGGAGGTGAACTACTATCAAAATGGAATTGATAGAAAAATTTCAATATCTCTCCATGTTTTCATTTTTAGATCTTACTTTTTGAACATTCTACATGCTAGTTTTGTCAATTTCTTGAAAATCTTAAATTATTGAGCATGTAGATTAGTGTTTGATAGTGCCGAGTCTTCTTTTACATATTAATGTGGTGGGTTGTTGTCAAAATTAAATCTTGGTGAGAACATTTCAAGATTTCATCATGTTTTCATTTTTAGAGCTTACTTTTTCATCATTCTACATGTTAGTTTTGCCAATTTCTTGAAAATATTAAATTCTTGAGCATGTATGTTAATGTTTGATAGTGTTGAGTATTCTATTCATATATTAATGTGATGGGTTGTTGTCAAAATTGAATCTTGGTTGGAAAAATTTGACCATTTTACAGATTAAGGGACTTTTTTTGACATTTTTTGAGTGCATGTCAAGTGCATACCCATGAGCATAAGAGCATATGCATAACCCATCTTCCGAAGGCCATAAATTTTTCTCCCGAAATTGAAATGACTCCATTTTTTTACGTTGGAAAGGTATTGAAGTTAACTATGCAATGAAAATATCAATTTGGGATTTATACTTTCGAAATTACGGTGTTTTTTCTTTTATTTTAAAGCTGGTCATTTTCTAACATGTCTAATGTTTTGATGAATGTTGTATTTCCATGCTTTACTTGATTTAGACCAAAGATTTTGTATGCTCTTCTCTTGCACCTTTTGGTGATATTGAGAATAAAAAAAATTGATCTCTATCTTTTTAACATTTGGATTAACTTGGAAATTTGATTATTCATTTTGCTTAAGGGAATGAACCTTTTACAAAGCATTTTCTATAGTCCTTTGATTTGAAGTTTTTCATTTCTATATAGTTGGGATAAAGTTTTTGTATGCTCTTATTTTTCACCTTAGGGTGATCTTGAGAATCAAAAGAGACTTTAGTCTTCATTTTATAACATTTGGTAAATCGAAACATCATCTTTCATTTTTGGTTTAAAGGAGTGAACATTTATCAAGCTTTTTGTATGGTTCATTGATTATAAATATTTCCTTTAGTTTTTAGTTGGATTATTTGTTGTGTATGATCTTCTCTTGAATCTTTGGATGATCTTGAGAATCAAAATCAACTCTTAATCCTCTTTTAAATAATGAGATTTGCTTGGAGAACTACTAACACTTCATCAAGAGACCTAAAAATGCTTCATCAAAGAAAATAGTTTGAAATAAAATTTTCTAACTACATGTGTGTTGTAGGTTGCCAAATGGAAAACGACTAAACCACATTCAGTCTAAAAGATAAAAACACACCACATTCAAAACACTTGATTTGTAGGTTCGGATAAGGGTACACCCTATCCGCTTAAAACTAGGACATAACCCCTTCGAAGCTTAATCCTTAAGCTAAAAAAATGGGGTGGTCCTAGGAACCCCAATGTAGTCCATGCAAATATCACCACTATCCCCTTGGGGTATTATTCAATTTGTGATTTAAACACCTATCCTAAGTTTAATTCACCCCATTATGTTTTACCCGTGAGTAATTAAATATTAACTATTTAATTACACCTTTTCACATGTATCCTAACCACTTATCTACCCCATATCTATTCTATCCATATATCCCCCTATTTCTCCTCCTCCCAAAGCGGGATATTTCCCGTATTTGAGGTGGAGGGATCACTCTTATCTTTCCGTAAATCACTCATTTTGGCCGCCTCTGAGTCTCTGCTCCGTGATCGGTCGCCGACGTACTTGGCCGACGCCGATTTTTCTGAGAGCGGCGCCGATTATAATAGAGGCCTGTAACTCGCCTCCGGGAGGACACAGAATGAGAGAGACAGATCAGTGAGAGAGTGAACAGAGACACAGTATCAGAAGAGAGAGAACGAGAGATCTTTGCGCATCAAGTGTGAACATTATCTATCAAATGAGAGCGGATCTTGTCCAAATCAATCCCTGAGAGGAGCACCGCTTATTTCGCTTATTATCACATCAACATCACACACGCTCCATTGATTTTCTCGTGACTCTGCTCCCGCATCCAAAGATGTGGTGGAGCTTGCTATCTCTCCAGCCGGCTTCGCAGATCCAAAGCAGACGTTGACGATCTTGCCTTCACTTTTCGATTTCCAAATCTTCTCGCATTTTGTCTCGATCGACGCCGATCTATATCATCGGGCCGACGCCGATCTATCACTGACCGACGACCGATCTATATCGAACGATGACGCCGATTCTACATAATCGACGCCGATCATCCCGCAGAGAGTAGTAAAGGACACAGTAACACAAATCCAGCTTTGTTTTCACAGCTCCTATTTTTGTTTTTTTTACATCATTGCTTAGATTCTGTTTATACTTTGATCGTAAAATCTAGTCTGTAGTACGCACATCTTTTATCATGTATGCTTTTTTACTTAATTGAAAACGTGGACTCGACATCCGCCGAGGGAGCTTATCGCTTCCCGACCCGCTTCTGGCAAGTCCACCTAAATATCTTTTAACGTGGTCTTTTTCTGTCAAGCATCGGTGTCTCGCAGGTTACTTGGATCTACTGTGCAAAATTGCTCGTGTGCGCCCGTCTTATCTACATCGGCTTCCTTATCCGTCTACATCTTCGGATCTTGTCCATCAGGTATCGATTTCATTGGAGTTTTTCAGGGTTTTTGTGTTTAGTTTGGTGCATTAACTTGGACAGGTAACAAGCGTGAAATTCTTGATCAACATTCTGGCACGCCCGGTGGGACCCAACCAAAGTCCCTTATTGGTAAGTTCATCTCTTTTCTAGTTTTGAGCTTTGTTCTTTTTCTTCACTGATTTTTATCACCTCGCTTGAGCTTTTTTCATCATTTACATTTTTTTTTTTTCATTTCGCTTTGCAAAGAGCATTTCTTTTCAATTCCAATCATCAATTTTCAATCTTTCTCTTTTGATGCGCGAAATTGTTATTTCCTTGAAATTTTTCTAGTTCCTTAAAATAGAAATTTTCGCTTTCACCATTATCTGATATATCTTTCTGGATTTTGTTTGGTGTTTGCTTAACCTTTTCTTGCGGAGCACTTTGCTTGTTCATGGGATTGTTCGAGGGGAAGAGCTCAACAACGTGCTTTTTGAAGTCCACACACCTTGGAGAGCTAAATCTACAGGTATTTCTCTTTACGGTGTTTTCTCCTTTTAAAAAAAAAAAAAAAAAAAAAAAAAAACTTCTTTGTTTGTTTTCTATCACATTCGAACATTTCAATTTTTGGTGCTTAAAAAGAATTTAATCGCATTTGGGAAAGAATCTGTTTGACTTGTCTTCATCGAAATCAAACACTTCATTTTTAAGTGCTTAAAAAAAAAACTCTTTCTTTGTCATTTCTGCTGTATGTTTTTCATCTAGTTTTAATTAGGCTGGAAAATTGATCAAAATCGGTAGTGACACTATTTGATTTTTATTTTTCACCCTTGCACACAAAGCCAAAATCACTAGGTATAAAGCATTTAAACAAAATTCTTTCCCTCGGCCTCGCCTACTGGAAGTGACATCCAAGAGGAAGAGCCTACGCGGTACTCGGCCGCGCTATAAATTCACTGGAAGTTCTGGTATATATCGGCAAAGCACCCGACTCCCTTATCGCAATGGCAGTGTGTGAAGTGCGGGGTAGGCCCCTATATCAAGCCACGCACTGTCTTTTTATCAAGTGCCTTCGACTCCTCACCAAAACATCCCCAAACCATCCTTAGTTTGGCTATCTCGAGTAGTTCCTGTTCTAAAAGGCCTTCCCTAATATTTTCTTTCTTAAAAGCATAAAAACTTAAAAGAGATAATCACCTACGCTGCTTGAATTGTCTGTGCATTAGTTAGGTCAATCTTCTTTTCTGCTTGTTTATGACGGTCATCACTCGGTTACAATCTAGAAGAATGGCTCAATTAGCCCCTTCTTCCTCCGAGATCACCACTAGTGTGGATGTTTCGCACCCCCAGTGTCTTCCTCGACCGCCGTTAGTTGTTCCCATCCTGGTCATATAATCCTTTCTATCGTGCCAAAGCAACCCCATCACGTCCAAATTTCCCTAGTCCTTCGTAAATATCATCTCGCTTCGACTCGAGTATGTTCCTCGCGGGGATCCCGATTTCAGTGCGCTCCTCGATCGCAATCCGCAGCCCCATGGACTACCTAGTACACAAGTCTATTCAAATATCTCGATCGTGGACCACCAATCCAAAGAAGTGTACGATTATTCTCGTGAACCATCCTGTGCTTTTGTAGAATAGCTTAGCATCATTTTTCTCTCTCCTCGAGCCACGGAAGAGGGTGGCGCACCTGTGCCTCCTTTTTCTCTTCCACCGACCATATCGACTAGTTCTCAAATAGTCTTACCTATTCCTAACGCCGCAGTTACCTCGACTATTCCACAACCTACTTCTGAGAGGTCCTCTTCTCTGGCTATAATGAGTGCGTCTGTGCACCCGCATATTGCTGTTAATTCATCTATGCCATCCATTGTGTCCCAGGGTCAGTACCCCTTTATGAGTCAACCCCCTTCGACTAGTCAGTTGGTTCCTGCTTCTCGTCCTCCAGTGGGTTTTTCTTCCAATGTTCCAAAGAATAAAGTGACCTTCGCCCATCCTCTAAGATCGGCACCCTTAATAACTAATCTGCAAAGCAAAAAAGCCTCTTTCAGTCTTGTTCCCAATATGTCCAATCAAATCGCACCCATGTTCCTCAATCTGCTCCGATTCAACCAACAAGCATAGGAGTCCACCAATCACAGCTCCGTCCGTCATCCAACCTTCATTTTCTCAACCACTTATTATCTCACAAATTTCGCCTATACACAAAGCTCCTTCACAAAGAAATACCCCACCAAAGCGCCACCTAACGCCCGGTTACTCCTCTTATCATCCTATCAATCAACAGATGAATCCCCCATTGACACCTCAACAACATCCACCATTTGCTTCTTATGTAGGACATGCCAGTGTGCCTCCTCCTCAATCTGACGTGGTTCAAATTCTTTTCAAGAAAATCACAGACTTGGAAGCCTCCACCAAAGGGGCTCGTCCTTCATACTCTTTTGAAGAAGTGTGTAATGAACCCATTCACCCTCAAAGGGCTTTTAAGCCTTATCCTCCCCAATGGGAACTTCCTAAATTTTCAAAATTTCATAATGGAGGACCCTCAACAAAGATTTGCAGCATTCAAACATGCTTGCTACCTCATAGTCCAGGATCAGGAGCTTATGCTCCGTACTTTTCCTATGTCTCTAGCAGGTCCTGCTTTAGACTGGTACAATAACATTCCTCAACATTCCTTGTTTTCTTTCTCTCAATTGGCCTAGATGTTTGTTGAAAACTTTTCAATAAATATCACGCATAAGATCTCGACATGATCTTTATAACATTCACAATTCGATGATGAGTCTATTGCAGAGATTTTGTCGCTCGTTGAGAGAGGGATAATAAACCAATTGTCTTTCTCCTTCCTCAATCCCAACAGATCGAGTTGTTTACTCGATCTTGTGCTAATCATATTTCTTCCACTTTAAGGATCCAGACCTTTCATACATTCAAGAAGCCTTTACGATGGCACGCAAACTTGAATCTCGCGCTTATCAACAAGGGAAGTTAAAACTTCACTCTAAATCTAAACCAGATTTTTCTCGGTTTACCAAATCAAATCCTTCCACTTCTAAAGACAAGAATCAGGGATCCACCAACGCTATCGTATTAAAAACATCACGAGCCGATACCACTTCTAATCAAACACCACGAAGAGACTCCTCATCTTCTCGAAAAGGGTCCTCATCATCTCGATCTTTCACTTCATTGGGGGAATCATATGCTTCTATCCTAGAAAAAATGTTGGAAGTCCACATGATCGAACTTCCCCCCATTAGGAATATTGATGAAAGCCAAGAACGTCCATTCTGGTATAGGGAAAATGACTTCTGTCATTATCATAGAACCAAAGGTCATGACATCGAACGATGTCAGACCTTCAAAAATCTTGTCCAGAAATTCATTGATAAAGGCGAGCTCATTCTGGATAACCCAAATGCTCCCCCAAATCAAGCGCTGATGTCTTTAAACAACCTTTTCCCAATCATTCCCCAACCATGATGCTTCAGAGTCTCAAAAACCAAACACTCATACTATCAGCTTCATCTCTACTGAAGAATCTTCTTCTAAAACTAAGCCATCTCATGAACACATCGACCGAATCAGAACCTCCTTCCGCTTCGTTAATCGCTGGGATTCCACCATCTTCAGATAGCCCATCTTTGAATATTCCAACATTGTTAGATACGGATTCACCTCTCTCTGCTTCTTTGTCTGATCTTCCATCCATACCCGAGACAGTGTCATCCTCATCTGTCTCATCGTCAGACATTCTTTCAATGCTCGAGGCAATTACATCCCTTCGAGTTTCCACCGCGGATACATCTACTTCTGTTTCTCCCATTTTTGCTGCGACTATGCCCTTGGTGAACGTACCTATAGTTGTGCCGACTTCGACGGAAGCGTCTTCGATTTTGACTCTTCCTGTTTCCTTTCCTACAGTAGTTTCACCCATAATTACTGTACCAGAAGTAGTTCCCTCGCAAGGAACTGCTTCTTCATCACTCACTTCTTCCATCACCAATGCTACTTTGCCTATTAAGGGGAAATCTAAAGAAGTAGCACCAACACCTATACGCTCGGTTCCTGAACTTAGACCGAGACAACCGAAATCTAACGTCAGCGCATCATCAAGCATTCTCCCCATTTGCTTCCCCCGAAAGGTTACAATCACCTTATGCGGTTGAAATTGTCACCATCCCCGAAAAGGAAAGCCCATATTTCAAACCATCAAGACTCTTGGTGCTTTCCCAAAAAATCTCTCTCTCGCCTATAAAGATTGGATTTGTCCACCGAGAAGGCGTCTTCTTCTACAAACTTATCAAAACCATCATCTTCTTCTACAACACATTCTTCACCAAAGACTCTCAAAAGTGGACTTACCTACTAAAAAGACGCACCTCTTTTATCGTAATCATCATCTTCATTACCAAAACCAGGGCACCCTCTGTTCCTCCGATTATACCTACTTTGGGAAGCTTCTCCTCATCTAAATCGACATCATCTAAATCATCATTAGTTTCGACCAAGCAGCCTCCCTTATCTCTGAAGACCACAACACTTGTCACATCTCCATCATCTTCAAAATCTATTTTAGGGGCTCCTCCTCCACCGAAATCAATCATGTCTCACTTACTTCCATCTCAAGTGCCCAAGGCTGCTCCTCCAGATGTCCAAAAAAATAAGATGATCCCTAAAAAGACTGTCAAACCTAACATGCAGTTTTTTTACCTCAAGCAAATTGCTTAAAGTAAAAGAGGCGCCTTCATCATCTCTCGCGTCCTCATCTTTGTCTACCGGGTTCTATACTCAAATCCTTCACCAACTTATCCAATCTTCATCCATATCTCTTCCTCCGATTAAACCCTATAATTCCCTAAAGGAGTTAAACCTACTTGGTTTAACTCTGATTTGATTTGTGCTTACCACCGTACCCCGGGTCATGATACCGAGGGATGTAAAGCTCTTCAATCTGTCATCAACAGTCTTTTGGAAGAAAGTGATCTTTTGCTGGAGGAGGAGAAACAAGCACCTCCTATCATCTTAGCTCCATCTGAGCCCCAACGATCTACTCAGGCCTCTACTTCTAGTGATTCCACTCCAAATGATCTTCCACCTTCTCAAATCGACACAATTCATATCGCCACTAGAACCCAACAGTATGATAATCCATCCTCATCTACAACATCTCGACCACGGGTTGTCATTTCTGCAGCCCCCGAAGGAGTTCCTCCTTCCTCATTAGCCCCGAGACCTCGGGTCTCTATTCGTGCCGCACTCGGCTCAAATTCCCGTGTGGGCACTGAGGAGAGTGTTATGAAACAACTCACCTGTGCTCCGGTCAAAATGTCTCTTTTGACCTCATTCAATCCTCTCCGCAACATCGCCAGTCTCGATTGATAATCTGCACGCGCATCGCAGTTGAATTCAGATGAGCCCTACTTTTCGAGATGGTTGTTGATCAATAGACCATCAACCGCCATTTCTTTTGAAGATTCAGAAATTCCTTCCTTTCTTCCGAGGATTCGAGGCTCCTCTTTATCACACCAAATCGACAACACTACATTAAAACGCATTATGATCGATAGTGGTGCTGCACTCAACGCATCTCCTCGCACACATTCGAGCAACTTAAGTTACCAAAGAACGTGTAGTGTCACCCCCGCCTTTCGCTTCTTCGATCATTTAACGATCACCAGCAGCTACTTTAGAACCGTGGTCCTACCCATTCGAGTAGGTAAGAAGTCGCTTCACGAACTCTTTACATTGTTGAAGGGAAATTCCACTATAATATGATCCTCGACGCTCCTAGATTCGTGCAATGCATCAGGTCCCATCCACCCTCCTCCATCGATGCTTAAAATATCAATATGAGGGCAAAATCTATACTCATCCAGAGATCCTTTTCCTTCCGCACAATGCGACATGACCACAGTGGTCTCGCCTCTAAAGGAAAATGCTTGTTCTCCCGACGGGCCTCATCTTCTTCCATACCTGCAACCAAACTACCGGATGTACAAAATTTAGAAGAGACATTGCAGCGTTTCTCACTAGAGAGCTTCCTCTCCTTTCTTTTCGACACCCATCTCAAACCTAGTGAGTATGGTAGACTGCATAAAACAACCCGAATATCAGCCAGTCTTGGTCGCATCGTCACCATTGGTCTCCCCAATCAATGTACTAATTTCATTTACTGGTGGTCTTGACACGCCTCACTATCACCCGATTCTCCTCCTAGACCAAACCTTATTTAACAGGGTTCGATTGTCTACAGAATCCCACGTTTGCAAAAACTTATTTATATCGATGCGCGTGGAAGGGCTTTGGCTTAGGTAAATATGAACAAGGTGTGCATGACCTCGCATCCATTCCAACTCTCAAGCCACATCAAAAATTTGGTTTAGGATTTAAACCTCTTTCAAAAGCCACCGTCACTGTTCTCGATGAGCCTCTTCCTATTGAGGAACCATCTTCTCCCGCTAAGTCAGAAGCATCACTCGATGTGGACGACGCCATTTCCATCCCGTCTAACTTTTTTTTAGTCAATACCATTTCCTTAGGGCCACTAGCCTATAAGACTAATGACAGGTCCACTTCCATACCGTTAATTTTCCCTGAAATAGTTGGAGACGACTCTCCTACTATCAACACTATCCACTGTGCGGATGATGATTCTGTCCTCACCTATCTTGAGGGGCAGAGGATTCCTATCTTCCTAAAACCATTCCTTCTGACACGTCTACGCTTCTCAACGAAGCCACTGTCGACCTTAATATAGGGACTTCTAAAGACCCTCGCATCATTAAGGTCGGCCAATCCCTTAATCCACAGGAGTTAGGAGACTTTACCACTTTTCTTTCCAACCATCGTCAAGCCTTTTCCTGGGCATATGAGGATATGCCAGACTCGATCCCGATATCGTGGGTCCACAATATCAAGTTACTTTTCCCGACATCAAACCAAGCTTAAACAAAAATTGCGTAAAATGCACCCTAGAGTAGCCCTTCTTGTTAAAGAAGAATTGCAGCAGCTTGCTTCTCGCTAACTTCATCCAACCCATCGATTATCCACAATGGGTTTCCAATGTAGTACCAAGAAATTCAAAGCTACCGGGAAAATTTGAATTTGTACCGACTTCCGGATCTTAATCTTGCTTGTCCAAAAGATGATTTTCCTCTACCTAATATCGACTAACTCGTGGATTTAATCATGGGTCATGAGATGCTTTCTTATGGATGGTTTCTCCGGGTATAATCAAATTCTCATCGCACTGTAAGACCAACATAAGACTTCTTTCATAACTCCTCGGGGACCTTTTGTTATCGTGTCATGCCTTTCGGTCTTAAGAACGCAGAGCAACCTATCGCCGAGCAATGACCTACATCTTCCATGATCTCTTACACAAAATCTATGGAAGATTACGCCGACGATCTCCTCGGTAAATCCAAACGTCGTCAGATCTTTTCATTCTCGCACTCTCTCTTTGAGAGGCTTATTCACTTTTGTCTTCGCCTAAATCCATCTAAGTGCGTGTTTGGCGCTTCTCACCGGTAAACTTTTAGGTTTTATCATTTCCATTAGGGGTATTGAAGTAGACCCCGCAAAAATAAAAGCTATCCTTGAGATGCCTCCCCTTCTAACTTAAAGCAACTCCAGCAGTCTCCAAGGACGCCTTCAATCAAGCAAGCCGCTTTATCTCACAATTGTCGATCATGTCAACCTTTTCATCATCTCCTCCGTAAGAATGTTCATTTTGAATGGGATGAACATTGCCAAAAGGCCTTCGATGATCTCAAAGCTTATCTTCTTTCTCCACTGTGCTTACACCTCCACGCGAGGGGGAGCCTTTCTATCTTTATATCTCTCGTGATCGACCATGCTCGGGAGCCATGATCTCGCATCGGACGCTTTGCGTAAAGAACAAGCTGTCTATTACATCAGTCGCACCTCCATGAGTATGAAACACGTTATTCCAAGCCGAAAAGTAAGCCGTGTTGTGCTCTCTTCTTCGCAACTTCTAAGCTTCGCCATTACCTCCTTAATCACAAAACTTACATTGTCACAAGTGTCAATCCACTCAAGACAATTCATGCGAAGCCTTATCACAATGATCGTATCACCTCGCTCATGCTCATGCTTATGACAGAATTTGATCTCGAGTTTATCCCGCAAAAGTCTATCAAGGGTCAGGTCATTGCAGATCAATTAGCTGATGCTCCTCTTCCGACACTCAAGTCCCCCTTGCTCAATTCCCCGATGAATATATCCAACAAATTGATTTTGGTCTGTCTCCATTTAAAGTAAAGCTCTTCTTTGATGGATCCAAATGCCAGCAAGGGGGAGGTGCAGGTTTCGTGATGATTCCTCCTTGGGGTACGCCTATCCCAGTCGCACACAAATTGAACTTTGAGTGCACCAATAATATGGCTGAATATGAAGCTCTTGTCTTGGGTCTTCAAAATGCCATTAATCTCGGCGCTCGTCATATTGACATCTTTGGTGATTCTGAACTCATCGTTAATCAAGTCACGGGTGTCTATCAATGCAGAATGATATCCTTCAAAAATATCGTGATATCATTCTCGTTCAACTCCAATCTTTCGATAAATTCACTATCCAAGCTATTCCTCGCACTGCGAATCGATTCGCAGATACAATGGCTTCGTTAGCCTCACTTATCCCACCTTTTACCGAGGACTCGCGACTTTATGTGGCTGTGCAACGATTAGATCAACCATCTCATCTTAGGCAACTAACTTCAATCCATGCTATCACAACCCATACTGTGATGAGTGGTATCAACAGATCGTTGATTATCTATCTCATTCAAGTGCTTCCTCCCGATCTCGACTTCCAATGGTAGAAGATCTTTTATCCTACGCGCTAATCGCTATACTATTCTAGGCAGGATCCTCTACAAACGCGGCTTTGATGGTATTTTGCTTCGGTGCCTCAAAACCCTTGAATCATCTAAAGCTATCCAGGAGGTCCATGACGGTATCTCGTGGTGGCCATTTTAGTGGCTTGGCCGTAGCTAAACGCATCTTACGCTTTGGGATATTATCGCCTTCTCTTAATCGAGATTGTTGTGAATACACTAAGAAATGCGTCAAGTGTCAACAACATTCCAATCTCACACATATCCCTAGTCAAGCTTTACAACCTACAAAGCTGATTTGTGGCCTTTTTCGCAATGGGGTCTTGATCTCATTGGTCTCATCAATCCCGCTTCTTCACAAAGCTCATCATTCTATCATTACTACCACCGAATACTTTACTAAGTGGGTGGAAGCTATCCTCTTTCTTCAACAAAAAAGCTAAACCCATAGTTGATTTTGTCTATCAACACATCATTTGTCGCTTTGGTGTTCCACACAAACTCATCACGTATAATGGTAAGTCTTTCAAAACGTTGATTTGCAAACCTCTCGCGACGCTTTCAATATCAAACTCAGCTTTTCTTCTCCATACTATCCTCAAGCTAATGGTCAGGCCGAAGCTTCCAATAAAACTTTGCGTAATATCCTCGCAAAGGTAACTAGTCGAGCCGGTAGGGATTGGCATTTACATATCCCTTTTGCTCTCTCGGGGCTTATCGACTAGCATTCGTACTCCTACCGGTGCTACTCCCTTCTCTCTCGCTATGGGTCTCGAGGTCTGTTCTTCCTTCGGGAAGTCCAAATCCCATCTCTCCGTGTTTCTCTTAGAGAATTTGTCTCTCGATGAGGACTATCATCAAAATCGCCTAAAGACAACTTGAATTATTAGATGAGCGCGCCTCTCAACGCTTTGAACATCATCAAGTCTATCTTGAGCGTGTCAAACGTGCTTATAACAAGCACTTGCAGACCGTGACTTCAAAATTGGTGATCTTGTTCTTAAAGAAAATCAAAATGTCACTACACTCGAAAGGAGTCAGCGTGGTAAGTTTGCTCCCAACTGGATGGGTCCGTACGTTATCACTCATAAATATGGGTCTGGGGCTTATCGTCTATCTTCCATGGATGGTATACCCGAAGTGGAACCTCTTAATGCCTTGCATCTACGGCCCTTCTACTGTTAAAATCTATCTTACACAAATCTAGTCGCAAGACAGATCTTTCATCCGTCTAACAACCAGTCATATACTTTCATGGTGATTCGAAATTATGTGGTTCTCCGCCTATTGTCTTTTTTTACCTTAAATATGAGTATCGCGGCTCTACTCATAGCATTTTTCTTCTGGATATGTTTCTCCTCATGGTAGGAATACCTTAATCACCGTTTCATTTGTCCCAAGTGCTTATCTTAATCGGATCTACTCGGGGCATGAGTGCGTGCTCTTTATACGTTTTCTTCCCCTCTATCTGATCTATCTAGGTCTAAACTCAGCTTCTTCCAAAAAAAAATTTTCAAAAAAAAAAAAAAAAAAAAAAAAAAAAGGATAGATAGACTCGATCCTCAAGGACAAATACCCATACAATCAAATGAATCAAAAGATATAGACCATGCCCTCGAAGGATGGCTATCATTAAAATTCAAAATACGACCGCCTCCTCAAGGACGGCTGCTTCTCAAAGGAATACTCAAGGCTTCTTGCATTGATCAGCCTTTCACCGCTTTATACACTTTTTAGCATCACCGAAAGACTTCCCGTATTGATCGGGCTTTTCCATATCTAGCAAACTTCCCGCATTGATCACTTTGCTTTTTTTCTCGCCAAATCATGAAGTTTGAGATATAAGACCTTTTGTCGATCATATGGAGAATCCTATTTTCCCAAAGATGAACATGTATTCTGTCCCTTGTAAATTTCGACAAGATACCTACTTACCGCTCCTTCCGCTTCCTCCTAAATCTGGTTTGTGGCTAGTTAGTGTCAGTTTATTTTAACCTCATATAGGGCCTCGATGCATGATCTTTTGTTTCCTATCCAGATTCTATTTATGGTCGGGTTGGGAGTCCAAATTATCATTTTTTTTCTTATCTCGGTGTATTTCCTTTATTTCTAATCAAGGTCATTTTCATTACATCCTCGCTCTCAAGAAAGTATTCCCATTATTATTTGTTATTCATCCAGCTTAAATTGACATTTCACATGTTAATTTAATCAAAATTTATCATCTATCTAATTTCATCTTATCTACTTTGTCAAAGCATGTATTGTCAACACATCTCATCTCGCCTATTTTCATCAAAATTAAATTAACATCTCAAACATATCGAATCTATCAATCCCATCTATCCATCTATCCATCAAACCATCTAAAAACTTGTACATCCAAGTTACACTACATCTATCTATATCTATTTTTCATCAAAATTAAATCCATACATCAATCACATCTATCCATCTATCCATCAAAACATCTAAAAATATGTACATCCAAGTTACACTACATCTATCTATATCTATTTTTCATCAAAATTAAATCCACATATCAATCACATCAAGTTACATCACGTCTATCTATCCTCTATGTCTATGTTCATCCAATCACATCTATTTATCATCTCTCAGCATATGTCTACATCCATCACAATTACGCTACATCTATCCATGTATATCAAAATTAAAAGCAGGAGAACAATCATATGACAAAGGAAATGATGAATCTATATATATATATATATATGAGTGTCTCATACAACAAAAATGGGTGGCTCTCAATCAAGCCATCTATAAAATGCCTTCCAATCGAGGCTACATCACTACACTGATACAAAATACATCAATCTCTATATCGTAAAATCTGATGCGTGGAGGACACTATCTCCTCCACCCTCCTCTGGACCAGGCTGTCTCTCCTGACCGCCGCCTATCGAGCTAGACGCACTGCTGGAGGCCTCTCCCACCTCGGTCTCTCCCTGCTCCTCCCTCTGATGCCCCGCTCACTGTGGCTGTCGCTGATCTCCTCCTCGCCCCGTACCGAGGCACATCTGGGGCATGCTGCGCTAGGGCATCCTCGTAGTATCTCACCTCAGCGAGGAGAGACTGATATGTACTCAAGCTCACTGGTACCAGGTGCTCGTAGTGGTGCTGCTGGTGCTGCTGGTGGTGCCCCTCCTATGGTCGCGCCCTGTGTCCCAGACTCTGACATGGTACCTGTCTCCCCATATTTGGCCCTGAGGGCCTCCCTATGTCGATGGTAGCGATCCTCTCGCTGATCGTCAGATCTCACTCCCGCGAGCGGTGTCTCTCTCCAAAATCGGGGCATCCTCTCTCCTCTGCCGTAGCTCGATCTCCTCGAGAGCCGCCTGGTGTGTATGTGTCAGGGTGGCGTGCTCTCCCTCCAGTCTCTCCAGCACTGTAGCCATATCCTCCTCATCGGCATCTATAGATGCCGGAAGGTGTCGTGGTAGCTCTGTCGCATACCATGCCGCATAACCATCATCTACTCCAGCATCATCATCACTCCTGCCGGAGGGTGGGGCCTCTCTCAATGGATCTCGCCGATCAAAATCGGTAGATCGGGCCTCTCTGCCTCACCTATAAGGCTCGTAAGTAGTCGGCACTGTCTGTACTAGGCCGAACTGTCTCAATACCCGTATAAACGGGACGCGCTCCCACATGTCAGGCCTGCGGCCCCTAACCACCCTGCTCCGTCTCAATGCCACCAAGTGAGCATCCTGACTGCCCATGTCAGAAATACCCGATATGGTCTCCAGATGACTCGCTTGTGTCGCGCCGTCCCAAACGCTCAGTATACCAATCTGCAGATCTCCCTGTATCTCCCGAGGCCATATCGGCCCGCCATCACCGGAATCCATAATCAATAGCTCCCACTGCTGCTGGCATCCAAGGAAGCCCGGATGGCCTGATCACTGCTATATGCTCATATGCCCAAAGAATGGAGCACAAAATCGACATCGATACTGCCTCCGGCCAAAGCTGGTATACATCCATAACTCATGATATATCTCGAGCTATCAAGGCATCAAAGAAAGGCAAACACTGTCTCAACTCGCAGGATGTCACAAACGCACATCTAATAATAAAAATGGGAATCTCCCACCTCCCGAATCCGGTAGAGAAAATAGGAGATCGCCATCTCGAATCAAAACTATCCGTCTCGCTCCCTAGGAACATCTCGCCTCTATACTGCGAGGCTATCTCACCGCCCTGACACTATCTCTCAATCATCTCGCCTGTCTCCATACAATCGAACTAGGGCCTCTCGCCGCCGCTTCTCTCGTGGTGTAATTCTATCGGGTCCCCAAAGTGATCGCAGCCTCAAAATCCTCGTATATATCCTCATGGGTGATGGTCATCTCACCCGCCCCGAACCAAAAAGTGCAAGTCTCAAGCTATCCCATCGCCGCACTAGTGCTCGCATCAACTCTACATCTCGCGGCACTCGCCTCGTAGTACCGAAAGCCCCGAGCCCGGCTAACTCTAAATGGCGCCAATCACAAGCGCTGACGCTGTGAGAGAATGGTCTCCAAAGAGCTCAGAATCAAGAATCCATCCTCATGTGTAGTACCTCTCGTGCCTGCATCCACGACATCAAGAGCAATATTAGCTTCATATTTACCCAAATCCGAACATCCAAAACAAATTTTATCATTCTCATCAACATGATCTATCCAATCGGCGTCGATTAAATACAATCGGCGTCGTTAATACGTGGTCGACGCCGATTAATTCTAATCGGCGCGCTTACATTAAATCGGCGTCGATTCTACCAATCGACGCCGATTGTCAGGCCGGGTGTAGAACACACTCTGGCCTCCCACCAAAAAAACCAAAAAAAAAAAAAAAAAAAAAAAAAAATAATACGACGGGTTCAAGAAGAACCACTTACCCCAGGTCGTGTCCTCCTCCGCTTCTGACCGCTTCCAGAGGCTTCCATGGTGCTCAAATCCAATTTTTGACTCTCTCTCAATCAATCGTCACGGTGTAAATAAATCGTTCACGTTTTCCGTTCACATATTTATATGTGCTTTGAACGGTCGGCGCCGATTTTTTTGGGTCGGCGCCGTTTATTTAGGTCGGCGCCGATTAGTGTGATCGCCGCCGATTTTCCATCTCTTTGCCATAGTGTTGATGCTTGGCTTATTTATCTGGTCATTATTGTGCGCTGAATGTTGCCTTTTGGCACATATTTTCGATATCACCGTCCATTTCGAGTTTGTTCCTTTGTGTGGGGCACTCGTGATTTTTGGCAACTTAGAGTTAACGGGTCCAGAGGCACTAACGCCGCTCGCTTTTGACCATCTAGTTGTCCCTACCAATGTGTCTCTCTTTAGATGCTGACTATTTTGCCGCTCTCCTTACACTCATGGGTCTCAGTAGGTACTAACGCTCGCCTCATGAGGAGACCGTCTAGTCTCGCCTCTACCAATGTGAGTTCCTTAGGTGGCTGCCTCTTTATTCATGTTTGTGCATCATTAATGATCGATCTACCTGCACATCCACCGGGCATCCCGCACATTTTCATCTACCTTTTTCAAACTTGGGATCGTTTGTTCTATCACCCATCCCATCCCTAGTTTGAGGGGGATCACATCATCACTTTTTCTTCCTTTCTTCCATCTCCTTGTTTTTGTCTCATAACCTTGCTTATCGCAAGTTACTTGACAAAAAGGGGCAAAATGTAGACACCTAAAATTGGTTATCCAATTTAGTGTCCCTCGTGCGCGTTTTCTCTCTCAGGTAACCTGGGGCACGTTTATATCACCACTATCCCCTTGGGGTATTATTCAATTTGTGATTTAAACACCTATCCTAAGTTTAATTCACCCCATTATGTTTTACCCGTGAGTAATTAAATATTAACTATTTAATTACACCTTTTCACATGTATCCTAACCACTTATCTACCCCATATCTATCCTATCCATATATCCCCCCTATTTCTCCTCCTCCCAAAGCGGGATATTTCCCATATTTGAGGTGGAGGGATCACTCTTATCTTTCCAGAAATCACTCATTTTGGCCGTCTCGGGAGTCTGTTCCGTGATCGGCGCCGACCGGTACTCGGTCGACGCCGATTTTTCGGAGCGGCGCCGATTATAAATAGAGGCCTAGAACTCAGTTTTGGGGACACACAGAGAGAGACAGATCGTGAAAGAGACACAGATTGTAAGAGAGAGAACGAGAGATCTTTGAGCATCAAGTGTGAACATTATCTATCGAATGAGAGCGAATCTTGTCCAAATCAATCCCTGAGAGGAGCACCATTACTCTGCTCTTATCACATCAACATCGCACGTCTCCATTGATTTTCTGGTGACTCTATTCTCTCGCACCAAAGACAGTGGAGTCTTTGCAAGATCTCTCTCCTTCTTCGCAGATCCAAAGCAGACGTTGACGATCTTGCCTTCATTTTCCGATTCCCAAATCTTCTCGCATTTGTCTCAGATCGACGCCGATCTATATCAGTCGACGCCGATCTATATCGCCCGATCTATATCCGACGACGCCGATCTAATCAATCGGCCGACGCCGATTCTACATAATCGACGCCGATCATCCTGCAGATAGGTAAAAGGACACAGGTAACACAAATCCAGCTTTGTTTTCACAGTTCCCTATTTTCTGTTGCTTTCATCTCGCTTTTAGATTCTCGTTTATTACTTTGATCAAAAATCTAGTCTCAGTACGTACATCTTTATCATGTATGCTTCTTTACTTAATTGAAAACGTGGATCGACATCCACCGAGGGAGCTTACCGCTTCCCGACCCGCTTCTCGACAATCCACCTAAATATCTTTAACGTGGTCTTTTTCTCTCAAGCTTTGGTGTCTCGCAGTTACTTGGATCTACTGTAAAATTGCTCGTGGCACCCATCTTATCTACATCGGCTTCCTCATCCATCTACATCTTCGGATCTTGTCCATCGTGCGATTTCATTGGATTTTTCAAGGTTTTTGTGTTTAATTTGGTACATTAACTGGACAGTAACAAGCACAAAATTCTTGATCTACATCCATTGCGTTATCAATTGATTGTTTTCACCACTTTTGTGTCCATTTACGCCCATCCATGTTTGCGGCTGGGTTGTTAAACGTCTAAAGTGTGTGGACACATTTTCATATCATTGGTAGCATTTTTTATCTTGATACCCAAGTCAAGATCGTCAATTGTAGTTAGGATTGTTTCATCACTTGTTTCTCCTTTGAATCTGTTATCTTGTTTGTATCTTATTGTCACAATTTTGATACTTATGTCTTGTTTTTCATAAACTTGGCATAAGTGTCTAGATTATGATGTTATGCTACTCGCATTGTGACATTTCCTTGGTATACTTTGGCATTAGTTTTCTCTCAAACATTACCTCAATTTTGAAGAGTTTTGTTGTTACCTTTGTGCACGTCGTATCAATATCATTTTGATATTAATACCTTAATTTTCCTTTAAAGTTTTGTTAACATATATTATGGTATTGTTGCATTGTTCATAGTCGTGAATCGCCACTTTTTGGGATATAGGTATTGATTGGATTGAAGCTCGCTTTTAGTATAATTTGTTTAGGGATCGCATTAACTTCTTGTTATTACTTATGCCTTGTTCATTTCTTTGAACTTGAAATAAGTGGTGATATTTTATTAATCATATTGAAACACTATCTTTTACAAACAAAATTAGGAAGTAATTCGATGATTGATCAATTTAAAAAAATCTTGCATGATTGTGTCTTGTGATTATTCATCATTTTGACTTATCCATTTATGAAAATCACTTTGATCCATTAATCCTTTATCATTCATTATTATTTGGTCATTTTTTATCACTTAAGTTTGAGTGGTGTTGTGTTTTGAGCTTGTATGATTGTTCCTTGCGATCGTTCACCTTATAGACTTATATTTCTAAGGACAATCCTTTCGAGCCTTTGATTCTTTGCACTCGCAACTTGTTGTCCAAACCTTGTTGGATTGTTGAAATTATGTTATCACGATGTATGTTTTTCTTAGATCCCTTTTTGAAAATCACACAAGCATCCCCATCTTTACAAAATGTGTAGTTGGTTTTCGTTATGCTACCCAAATTAACATGAAACCTTCTTCACTTTGGAGAAATTCAATCACACTATTTATGTCTAGGAATTTACATCAAACAATGCCAACAATGACTGATTATCGCAAGGTCCCTTATACATACAACAATAAGGAATTAAAGTTTCAGCATTCACATCAAAAACGTTGATCATGACCAAACGTCGTTTGGTTCTTCGTACAGAGAACCCATCCGGGTAACCCATTCCCCACCTTCATCTCATAGTTAGTGGTATGGTTTGGAAACTTCTGATCCAAATTATTATTCGAGTTCCCCACAGAGACACCTAAAATATGCTTAGACTTAGCATTTCATCCAATCCAATCAACTAATCACACTTCGTTAAATCCCCATACTTCGCTCCATTCTCGAATTCCCATTCACGACACTCTTTTGGTCGTATTCCTCCTCTAATCATCTTATTTGGCTAATATCTCTCTTATTAGCTAAACATTTCTCCTTTCGACCATTCAAAACCTCCCCTAGTTCTCTCTATAACACTTCTATTGGCTTTTGTAGGCTATCTATCAGTCCACAATTGGTTATCTAGACCCCTCCCAACTCTCAAGGAGTCTCTAATCACTTGCTAATAAAGTTTAACTAGCCTAATCCTAGCTTAACTAAGCCTAAAGCATGTTTATCCTAATCTAATCTAAAAGTGATTTTTGAGCTTTAGTCCCACATGCACCCAAATTCTAAATTCTCCCAACTGGAAAACTATAAATACAAGGCTAAGCCTACCCATTCAAACCACAACTTTACATAAGCTAAAGCCAAAACAAGCCTAAGAAAGCTTAAGAGCTCATTTGCATTAGCCAAGCTAATAAGGCATTTGATCTTGGGTCATCCACCATTAAAATAGCTTCATCTTGCACCCATGTTAGGTTAGTAATGAAATAGCTAAACTTGGCCATGTAGCCATTTAGTGAGATTCATTCACCCTCATGGAGTAAACAACACACAATTTGATTTCTTAGAATCTAACTAGGTTCACTTTCATTAAGCTTTCATAGAGTAGAGAGTAGTATACATGTTAGTTTTTGATGTTTTTTTCAAAGTTATAATGCTTGCATGTTAGTTTCTCTTGTTTAGCTCTAATCCTATGGTGCATGGATGAGTTAGCAAAGCTTTGAGGTTCTTTAGCCTCATTCCATAGCTTTTTCCACTTTCCATTGCACACATTTGGCACGCCTGATGGGACACTTATGTCCATCCTCCATTAATGGAGTCACTTTGAAGCTTTTTGTTTTAGTTTCTAACTATTTGTTAGTTTTAATATTTCTAGGATAGTTTCAAAGCTTTCTAGATTAGTTTCAAAGTTTTTAGATTAGTTCAAGTTTTTAGTTTCACTAATATTTTTGTTCTAAATGGAAAAAAATCATGTTTCTTAACTAGTTTAGCTAGGTTTGTCTTGTTTTTTTGCTCTTTGTAGGATCAAAGGAGGTGAAGTGCTGCCAAAAATTGAACCAAATCGATAAAATTTTGATATTTTTGAAAAATCATGTGTTTTTTAGCCACCTATAGGAAAGGGGGCACACACACCATTCTCGTACATACAGCAAACTCTCACTATGTGGTTTTTACACAAAGGTGGCAGCACCAAAAAAGGGGCACATGTACACTAATAGTGGCGCAGAGCATCATTAGCAATCTTCTCGGAGGCCATAACTTTTGCTCCTAAACTCAAAACGACTCCATTTTTGTTGCGTTGGAAAGGTATTGAAGTGAAATAAACAATGGAAACATAAATTTGGGGTTTTAAGTTACCAAAAATTTAAGGTTTTCATTTTTATTAAACTACTCATTTCTAACATGTCTAAATGCTTTGGAAAATTTGGTCTTTGATGTTCTAACACCTTGCAAGTTTTATTTTGAATCTAACTTTTGTTTTGTAGGGTGTTTTTACATGTTTGATGGTGATTTGACTTGTTTAAAAGGTTAATAAACATTGCATGTTTAATCATGAGATTAAAGTCATGTATGCTCTTCCCTCGCACCTTTTAGGTGATCTTGGGAATCAGAAATGATTCTTAAGTCCTTTTGATGCTTTGAGGTTGTTAGGAATATTTGAGTGGAAATTGGCTAAACTTGGCATAGTTGAATTAAAAGTGTTTTTCCATTTTGATATCTTTTTGGATTTTTGAAGACAATCATGTATGCTCTTCTCTTGCGTCCTTGGATGAGCTGGAGAATCGAAATGATGCCTTCTCTTTTTGATGGAAAACTACTAAAAATCATCATACAGGACCAAAATGCCATTGCTTGCCAAAGAATGGAGGAATCAAAACAAAATTTAGAAAACTACTAATACAGTTGTTATACAGGTTGCCAAACGGTGTTTGAGAAAACCACATCTAATTAAAAAAGATAAAATGAACAACATATTCAAAACACTTTGTATTGTAGGTTTTGGAAAAGGGTACGCCCTCTCTTCAACTCGAACATAACCCCTTTGGCATAATGCCTTAAGCTACAACAATGGGGATGGTTCCAGAACCCTAAAGTAGTCCACGAAAGAGGGAACCTTGTGGATGAAATGGGAAGTGCTCCACACTACCTATATGACTAGTAATTCTTTTGTGAGATAGAGTTATAAGTTGTCCCTATGAGACCCTTTTAAGTACATGATGGATGCATTTATTACCCACTTTGTGATTAAAGGGGGCAAAGTCGAGATACTCCCAAGATAGTCGGGACTATTTGGGTAAATCGTCTCACTCGTGGATAATCTTTGTAACACCTAGGACGAGAGAACCACCTAGGAAAATATACTTTGGCCAAGAGCCCACTTTGACCATTCTAAAAACTGTGTTGAGTTGTGAGCCATCATTTTCATCACGAAACATGTGACGCATTACTCTGGCCTAGTTCTTCACTTACCTTAAGGTAAGGTGAAACTCTGCCAAAGTAAAGCCAACATTTTTCACCCCCATTTTGATCTACCTCCTTCACCTTCTTTTGACACTTTGTTGATCAAAGGAAGGGTGACTACCTTTGTGTTACCAATCGATTGCTTCTGCCACTTTTTTGTCCATTTACGCCCATCCATGTTTGTGGCTGGGTAAGTTAAACGTCTAAAGTGTGCGAGGTGTATTTATATCATTGGTAGCCTTTGTGATCTTGATACCCACGTCAAGATCATCATCATAGTTAGGATTGATTCATCATTTTATCTCCCTTTGACATGTTACCTTGTTTGCATTGTCTCGACATAATTAAGATACTTATGTCATGTTTCTTGTAAACATGATCTAAGTTTCCGCATTGTGGCGTTACGCTGCCCACGTTTTAACACATCCTTAGTATACTTTGACTTAGTTTGATTTCAAACATTGTCCTAAATATTGAAAGGTGTCACTTACTTTGTTTGTGTCATTTCAATACCACTTTGACACTAATATCTCACTTCTCCGTGAAGCTTGATAGACGTGTCCAATTGGTGTGGTTACCTGGCTTACATTTGTAAACCCCACCCCTTAACATTTAGGTCTTGTTGGTTGTTGAACTTTTCGTGGTATCCTTTGATTGGGAGTCGCATCTACCCTTTGTTAATATTTACACCTTGTTCATTTCGAGCTTGACGTAAATATTTACATTGTGTTGATCACCTTTGCATCAAACTTTGCACACGCATTTTCATATGGTGTATTTCCTTGTTGATTGGATTTGTGTTTCACACTTGCATGATTGTTCCTTATGATTATTCATTCATAAAAATTATTTTCTAGGACAATCCCTTTTTATCTCATCGATATTACATCATCATGATGTCTATTTTCCTTAGACCTTCTTCAAAATCATGCATGCATATCAATACTTACGAAATGTCTAGCTGGTTGTCCTTATGCTACCAAAATTGACATGTCACTTCCTTCCCTTTGAAGGAGTTCCATCACACTATCTAGATCTACAAATTTTTATTTAAAACAACACCAAAATGATCCGACTATCATGTGGTTCCCCATACTTACAAAAATACGAGCATAGGTTTAGCAATTCAAATCAAAAGATTCCCATTACAACTAAACCTCGTTTGGTTCTTCGTGCTGCTAGAGAGCCATACGGGTAAATTGTTCCCCACATTCATCTCATAGTTAGTGGTATGATTTGGATGCTTTTGATCCAAATTATTATTCGAGTTCCCCCCACTCTTCTTCTAATTCTAATCCAAAAATTTCCTCTTCCTCCGAGGATTCCAATCCAAATATTTCCTTTGACTCTTCTTTGTATTCAAATCCAAACTACTATTCAGATCCAAACTACTATTCAGATTCATCTAATTCGACTCCTAAGTCATCTAATATGACTCCTACATCATGGTCCCGCATTTCTTCGCAGACTCCTTTTATCACTCACCTCAACGACATCTTATTCCTTTGAAGATACATGCGACTCCAAATCCCTCCAATAAAAAATCTAATAAAATTCTTGAATCGCAGTCCTCTCTTTCTTCGTAGGACCCTTGTTATCAAACATCTAATACGATTCTTGAATCATAGTCCTCCCCTTCTTTGCAGTACCTTCTTCATCAATCACCCCACGGATTCTTCCTTCGTTGAATATTCGTGTGACTCAAAGTCCTTCTAGTCAAATTTCTAACCGACCCATGTGTCGCAATCTAAGGACTTTGGACTTAATCCTACTAGTTTGAGATGATATACCATCATATAGGTAGGTCTAAACAACCTTATTCTACTCCCAAGAAATCTATTTCCACATCTTCTTCATCCCACACATCATCTTCTTCTATCAATCATCATCAAAATCTTCTAAGTCTTATGCAGTTTGATTGTTAACTTATTGTGATCTCTTGAATGAAAATTGTGGATGTCAAAGCTCTTACATGGGGCTGTTTTTCAAGAAATCCAGCATCTAAATGTCAAGAGGGTGTGTTGTTATGTGTAAAAAAAAATGCTTTAACCTGTAACTTCATCTTGGCAATATGACTTTCTGTTGGATTTTTGTAAACCGTGAAAAAGAAATTGCTTGTCTTGGTAAGGGCATGAAAGCCAGGACAACTTGACCCATATGCACCAAGGAGTAATTGGTGGCATGATTGGGTTTTATATAATGATATCTTATGAAAGAAGTAATTAGTTGTTCTTTTACTAAATAGTGTATGTTTACATGATGTAATCAGGTGCTTCTATATATTTTTTGTTGGGGTTGTTCGTTTACCAGATAGAACATGTTAAAGTGATGTAAATTTGGTGATATTTGTGCTAATTTGTAGAGCTTCTCATTGACTGAAAAGAAATAAGTTTTATTTCCTTGGTAATGATGTTCTTAGACAATATGATGATCTACTCATTAACTAGAAAGAATATGTTTGATTAGTTTTTGGTAATGATGATTTTTGGATTGCTTTGTTAAGTTTCTCATTGATTTGGAAGATAAGAGAAATAGTATTAAAATCTATACCAAATAAAGTATGATTTTCTTGTGGTCATAATTTGAATTCGGAGGTTGAGTGATTACGGTTTGATTATGCTGAAATAGAGATTGGTTGTTCTATTTGTATGCATCCATAGTTGTATCTTTATAGAAACCAGGGGGTAAATCATTTTCAGCTATATTACCATATGCTTGTTGATAAAACAACATGTATATCCTTTCTTATTTTACTAATTAATTGCATCAGAAAATGGAGTTAATATTCATGCCACCATTTTGAATTGACATCATACCACTACTCTCAATCTTGCAGGACCATTAGCCGTTACTTTCGGATGTGCGGAAACTCATGTTTTGTGAAGTTTTATCATAGCATGGATCAAAATGAGATACTTGGATTTCAATTTGTAGAAGGATGAAATCCTAGAATTTTGACTGAATTTATTGGGATCTTGGACCCATTGTAAATATTTAAACCTCACTATGTGAGAGTTATTATACCGGTTATATAATTCACCTTAACGACATATGTAATTTATGATTTTAATAAAGAGATAATTACTTTGTGTGTAATAATGTCTCAAAATGAGTAAATGATGAATACTTGAGTTGAGAAATCTTACTTTTCACAAATTGTTAAATATATTTATTTGATAGTAATCAATGTATGAAGCCGATAATTGGACAATTATTGTAACAATCATTTGTCTTTTAATTTCTAAATTTAATAGCTATTTAGTGGCGTAGCTAATCAAGGGAATATATATATATATATATATATATATATATATATATATATATATATATATAGGGATATATATATATATATATATATATATATATATATTATATATATATATATATATATATATATATATATAATTCATCCTTTCTAAAAACTTGGTATTATTATGTTAAGATTGTAAATCTGTTGTATAGAGAATGGAAGAGTATCATTATAAAAAGGTAATTTAAAGTTAAAGAATCAAACATCAGGAAATGAGAAACTAAATGGGATGGTAAATAGATGGAAAGATCCATTAGGCATATTAAGGGATAAGTACATGTGGAATGCTGATATAGTTACATTTCAGCATAACGAATGTACTTATCTCATAATGATCCTAGTTGGCCTTTGGCATCTATCACAATATAAACTCTTGCAAGATAGGTTAAATTGGAAATAAAATAAAAACAAACTATAAAGATCTAGATAACTATGAAAGGGATAGTTGTGAGGTGGTGGAAGACTTAAAACTCATAAGACTAGTGTGTTGTCTTGAGTTTAGCCATAACCTTACACATGGATAACTTTGGCCAAAGTAATGCATTGATGGTTGTGCATTGTCTGATCACCTAAGTCCTCCAATTAAAATAAAAATTATCTCAACCTTATCATGGGAAGTTGAACACTTTGAACATGAGGTAGAAATGGTCGGATACCGAGAATACGAAGTTAGGAAATTAGCTTCGTGGTAGACCCAAGGACTTTCACATAGTTCCCATGACCTTTAAAAGGTTGAGCCAAATGCTAGTAAGCATTGTCACTCAAAGTAGTGAC
The DNA here is from genome assembly GCA_018340775.1 of Taxus wallichiana var. yunnanensis. NCBI lineage: Eukaryota > Viridiplantae > Streptophyta > Pinopsida > Cupressales > Taxaceae > Taxus > Taxus wallichiana. The sequence continues at coordinate 371,929,471 of CM031241.1, forward strand.
GAAGGGAGATCGTGGAGATCTGGATACACCCTTCTCATCCGCACATGGCTTACATGGATGTTATCAGATAGATCAAAAGAACCAATTTGATTTAATGAATTTGATTAAATAAATCTATATGATTGCAGCTGTGTAATTTGTTTTTATGTTTAAAAAAAATCCTCATTTTCTAGCTCTTGTAATTTTGAGTGTTACATTTTGGTATCAGAGCCAGAGGCTCAGACACTTGGACATTAATGGGACACACGTTCTAATAAAAGTATCCTTTTTATAAAATAGAAACTATGGCTAGGCCAAAACAAGAGCTAGTATGGCAAGTGACAGTGGGGTAAATATTGATGATGTACTGCGATAATACAACTACTAAGTTAGAAGAAATCCTCAACCTTTTGAATGACACCCGAAACCAAGTTGTTGCCTTAGAACAACAAGGTCAGGGTGGTGAAGAAAATGAGGATCGTAGGGATGAGAATCAGGGTGATGAGCAATATGATGATCAACCCGAGCACCTGAATGAAAGGGAAAATAAGAAAGCAAGGTTGGCTGCTTGAGTTAGCAAGGGACATTAAAAGAATATCCCCACCTAAATTTGATGGTACAACTCTTGGGGATGGTGCTGAAAATTGGCTCTCTAAAATGGAAAAGTATTTTGAGATTAGGGACTTTTCAGAGGAGACAAAAGCAGTATGGGGAGCCTACCAATTGTCCTGAAGCATCTTCCTTGGTGGGATAACTAGAAAATGGAACTAGGAATTGATTCTGGTATGATCACATGGGAGCAATTCAAGGCCTACTTCATCAAAGATGGCTACCTCAGCTATACTTTGACCAAAAGATGGTAGAATTCCAAAATCTGACTCAAGGAAAGTACTCAGTTACAGAATATTGGGAACGTTTCACTCGATTGCTGAAATATGTTCCTTTGTATCAAAAGGATGAGAAGTTTAGAGTGAGAAAATTTATAATGGGATTGAATCCTAGTATTGGTGGTGAGGTAGATGTTCATGGACCTACCTCGATGGAAACAGTGTTTGAAAAAGCTATCAAACAAGAACAAAAGTTGTGAAGTATTTATGCCTCTAAAGAGGAAAGCAAAAGGAAAAATAGCAAGTTTCAAGCACCAACCACAAGTAAACCAACATGGAAAAAGGGAAACAACAAGTTCAGGCCTATCAACAAAAGAGGAATAATGGGTAGAACTGTTGTGAATAATAATAAAAATGGGCAAGGAACAAGTTTCAGCCAGAATAAGATTGAGAGAAAAGGACCACTGGGTGGATGTTTTAAATGCGGTGGTGATCATTTTGCTAACAACTATCCACAAAGAGGACAATGGAATAACTAGCAAAAGGGGTTTACTATGCAGTAAATAAAGAGGGGCAACAACATAAGATTTATGTTGTAGTCCATAATAAGCAAGCGGAAAAAGCAAGCGACTCCAATAGAAACTTCAGTAAGCTTTTTAGAGAACTTGTTTCTATTTTATTTGATTCCGGTTCAACAAAATGTTTTGTTTCATCTAAAGTAGTTGATAAACTCAAAATAAGAGTTGGGTACATGGAACACACTTGGACTGTACATAATATGGAAATAATGTTGTACATAGAGTGAATCAGTGTTTGTTTGAGGCACCACTAGAATTACCTGAGTTCACGACAAGATTAAACCTGTATGTGGCACCTCTTGGATCCTATGATGTTGTCATAGGTATAAATTGGTTAAGTCAACATAATGCAACCTTGGATTGCTTAGGAAAATGTGTAACCTGTTGCGATGATCAGCAAAAAACAACAAGTGTTCAGGGTGTTAAAAGAGAGTTTGTCACTAGGTAGATTTCTGCCATGCAGCTAAAAAAGGCAAAGTGGAAGGGCTGCCATCTATATGTTGTAAAAATAAAAAATTCAGGATAGGAAATTGAGCCTAAAATTGAAGCATTTCCCATCCTAAGGGAATTTAGAGATGTGTTTCCAAATGAGTTTCCCGGACTTCCACCTAAGCGTGAATTTGACTTCACAATAGAGGTCAAACCAGCAATGGAACCAATCTCCAAGGCACCATACAGAATGAAAACAACCGAATTAGTTGAGTTGAAAGCTCAATTACATGAATTTTGTCCTTGGGTCTGATTAGACCAAGTATATCACCATGGGGTGCACCGGTTATCTTCATGAAAAAGAAGGATGGGACCCTCAGACTTTGTATTGATTATCAATGCTCAACAAGGTAATAGTGAAGAATCGGTACCCACTACCTCGAATCGATGATCTTTTTGATCAAATGGGGGTGCAAAAGTGTTTTCCAAGATTGATCTTAGATCCGGTTATCATCAACTATGAATCAAGGATGAAGATATCCATAAAACCACTTTTAGAACAAGGTATGGGCATTACGAGTTTACAATTTTTCCCTTTGGTCTAACAAATGCACTGTGCTTTCATGAACTTAATGAACAACGTGTTTAGGGAATACTTAGACCAATTTGTACTTATCTTTCTCGATGATATATTAATATACTCCAAGAATGAGGAAGAACATGATGAACATTTAAGGATTGTGCTGGGAATTCTCAGAAAACATAAATTATATGGAAAATTATCTAAGTGTGCTTTCTATCAATACGAAGTACAATATTTAGGCCACTTAATAAATAAAGAAGGAATCTCAGTGGACCCTCAAGATCAGTGCCATCATGGAATGGCCAGCACCAAAGGATGTGCATGAAGTGAGAAGTTTTATGGGTCTAGTAGGCTACTATCGAAAGTTCGTAAAGGACTTCTCTAGGTTAGCAGGACCTATCACTTCTTTGCAAAAGAAGGGTAAGAAATTTTTTGGGACAATAAGTGTGAAGAAGCCTTTAATGAGTTAAAAGGTAGACTCACAAGTGCTCCGGTGTTGAAGATTCTAGATCCAAACGGGAACTTCTTGGTGGTAACCGATGCTTCAGGGGAAGGTTTGGGTGAGAGTACTACTACAAGATGGGCATGTGGTAGCTTTTGAAAGTAGGAAGTTGAGGGTGCATGAAGTAAATTACGCACCACATGATCTTGAGCTTGCTGCGATTGTTCATGCTGCAGGTATGGAGGCACTATTTGCTAGGAAAACCATTTGAACTCAAAATAGATCATCTTGGGCTCAAGTACATTTTTACGCAGCTAAATCTAAATGCAAGGCAATGAAGATGGCTGGAGTTCCTAGAAAATTATGAATTTGATATAAATTACATTAAGGGAAAAGAGAATAGAGTGGTTGATGCTTTAAGTCACGTAAAAACATATTGCTGCTATAATTACATTAAGAACTCAGTTTAAAGATGAGGTTAAAAATGAGTTAACCAATGACCCCTACTACAATCATGTTAAAACAACTCTAGAAAAATATCCAAGGGACAAAAGGTATGATGGTTTCAAGGTGGAAACAGATGGGATTCTATGTTATAATAGCATAATATATGTGCCAAAAGGTAAAGAACTCAGAAATAAAGTCATGAGAGAATTTCATGATGCTCCCTACTCGGGACACCCAGGAGTAACAAAGATGATGGCGGACATCAAAAATCAATACTTCTGGAAAAAGATGAAAAATGATGTGATTCTTTATGTCTCACAATGCCTGGAATGTCAGCAAGTAAAGGCTGAACATTTACATCCAACAGGATTATTATATCCTCACAATGTGCCAGAATATAAGTGGCAAGTTATAAGTATGGATTTTATCCAAGGTCTACCTATGTCCCAAAATAAACATGATGTTATACTTGTAGTTGTAGACAAGTTAACTAAAGTGGCACATTTTATAGCAAGGTAATTTAAAGGATAATTCACCCATACTAAAAAAATATTTGTGCAAGAAGTTTTCCGATTACATGGAGTTCCAGAAGTAATAATTTCAGACAGGGACTCAAGGATAACTTCCAGATTTTGGTAGACTTTGTACGCTGCCTTAGGGACAAAACTGAACATAAGTTCTGCCTACCATCCTAAAACTGATGGTCAAACCGAAAGAGTAAATCAAGTGTTAGAAGATTTACTAAGAATGTATTGCATGGATCAACAATACAAATGGGAAGAGTATCTTCCCTTGGTTGAATTTGCCTATAATAATACTTACCATTCTTCCATTCAGATGGCTCCTTTTGAGGCCTTATATGGTCGTAGGTGTAGAACACCTATAAGTTGGGATAATCCTGAAGATAGAGTACTGATTGGACCAGAAATGCTTTCGGAAATGGAAAAATAGGTTAAATTAATCCAAGAAAGATTGAAAGAAGCAACAAATAGATAGAAAAGTTATGCAGATTTAAAAAGAATTGACAAAAAGTTTAACATGGGAGATAAAGTTTTTCTTAGGGTCAAACCTAAAAAGAGTTCCATTTCATTTGGCAAGTCAGCCAAACTATCTCCTAGGTTTGTAGGACCATTTGAAGTCCTAGAGGTCATTGGACCAATAGCCTACAAGCTAGCACTGCCTCCCACTCTATCCAGGCTACACAATGTATTTCATGTATCCTTGCTTAAGAAATATGTACCTAATTTAACACATGTACTTAATTGGGATTCATTATAGGTTCTGATCTAGGGGTAATCGCGGTTGATCCTATAAGGATACTAGAAACCCGGAAGTTGCACTTGAGGAACCGTGAGGTTTTACAATGTAGGGTCTAGTGGGACCAATATTCTGAAGAAAGTGCCACTTGGGAGAATCTGGAAGATATCCAGACTACTTTTCCATCTGTTTGACTGATTTTTATGAACATGCTTTGTTAAAGTACTAAATTCAGTTTTTCTATAAAGTGGTAGATAAGAAAATCCTATAGATAAGCCTACAACTGAATATTGGGACTAAGATACTTTTTGATTAATAGTTATTGTTGAAGTTTTGTTAATAAACCTAGAAAATCTGTCGTTTAGGCAGTAATGTGTTATGTCTACAGATTATATGACTGATTTTCTATATGAACAAGGGTTGTTGTGACCTTTATGATTCAGCTAAAATAATATTGCTACAAATTCTAAGATGATTTGAAATATATTTATGCAGCAAATGAATAATGGGTTAGTTTATCTATTTATCCTGAAATCATCGAGACGATGATTATTCTAAGGGGTGGAGTATGTAACATCCCAAAAATTTCTTGTAAGTTAAATTAACTACGGATAAGTCTAATCAGGATTAGACGAGATCATCATTGTGTGTAAAATTCATTTGGTTCATCGTGTCATGACCCACAACTTCTATGCGCGGGCATGACACACTGCGGGAACGAATAACCCCGCACCCACCTTTATGATCCTTCCTAAAAAACATGATTAGGCCTTAATCGTAGGTAAAATGGTTCATAAATGATTGTGGATCTTTCGGTTATTTGTATTTCGGTTACTTTATTTTATTCGGTTTGGTCATCTTTTGTTTTGTTCGACTTTTGCATGACCGCGATGATAATTGCCTCTGTTTTATTTGACTAAGCTATATTAAGCCAACTTTATGAGAATATTTAAATTATGATTTACGGACTTGGTGATTTTTGTTATTGGAATGTTTTATATAAACCTAGAAATTCAACTAATTATTATGGTAATATATTGTGGGAGATATGTGGACTTGTATTATGAAGGTTAATTTTTACTTAACCATTAAGTTGGGTAACAACTAAAGTAAAAAAATGTGTATGAAATATTAATTAGTATATATATTTTAGAGGGATTTGGCATGTAAGCCAAAAAAATTTATTTAGACATTGAAATTTATGGGTTTCATAAAAGTGAAACACCTTCACATGGCACAAGTGTGTGGCATGCACTAGTACACGTACCAACATTGGGAAGCCCAAAATTCTTCAATATGCCACCCAACTATAGTCTCTTTCATTATATTTTTTTCTATTATTTCTCCTTGGTCTATTTTTCATTCTCCCCTTCTGGAATACCTGCGTGAGTTTTGGAGGAAAGAAGGATTCAACTTGTTGGAGCTGGAAGAGTAGAAAGTTTCGATTCTGGTTTACTTCAGGCATGAATATCTTCTCCTTTCTCTTGCTGCATTATTGGTAAAAAATGAGGAAATACACATTCTATTTTTAATGGCAATCAAGGAATTTGTGGACAACTTTTGATTTAATCGTTTGGAGATGCAGTTTGAAAAGGAAATTGATGGATTTTGTATTCTTTTTAGTTTCTTTGTGTGATTTTAACTAAACCTAGAAAAAACACAAGAGATGGGGTTTTGGGTTTTGATCTGCAAAAATAAAGTAGAAGAAAGGTTAAAAATTCCTTCGTTGCATTATGATAAATTGTACCTGAAAGGAAAAGAGTTGGGTTTTTCCTGTACAAGAAGAAGGAAAAATGTTTTGTGAATTTGTGTGTTTAAAATCGATTTGTGCTTGTGGGTTTTCATTTTGGTTTACTGGAATTTAGTTGTGTGTTTTCTAAAAAATCGATTTGGGTATACAAATCGATTTGCATAAATGAATTGATTTGGGTATACAAATCGATTTGCATAAATGAATCGATTTGGGTATAAATGAATCGATTTGGGTAACTCCATCGATATGGGTATGTAACCGGTTGGGGTTTTGTATTTTTCTTTTTTTTTGTTATATGCAGGTCTGATTGTTAACTTATTGTGATCTCTTGAATGATAATTGTGGATGTCAAAGCTCTTGCATGGGGCTGTTTTTCCAAAAATTTTATCTTTATGGACATCTAAATCAGATCATGTATAAATGAGGGTGTGTTGTTATGTGTAAAAAAAGGCATTTAACCTGTAACTTCCAACCTGGAAATATGACTTGGATTTTTGTAAAACTATGAAAAAGAAATTGCTTGTCTTGGTAAGGGCATGAAAGCCAGACAACTTGACCCAGATGCACCAAGGAGTAATTGGTGGCATGATTGGGTTTATATAATGATATCTTATGAAAGAAATAATTAGTTGTTCTTTTACTAAACAGAGTATGTTTACATGATGTAATCAGGGTGCTTCTATATTGTTTTGTTGGGGTTGTTCATTTACCAGATAGAACATGTTAAAGTGATGTAAATTTGGTGATATTTGTGCTAATTTGTAGAGCTTCTCATTGACTGAAAAGAAGTAAGTTTTATTTCCTTGGTAATGATGTTCTTGGACAATATGATGAGCTGCTCATTAACTAGAAAGAATATGTTTGATTAGTTTTTGGTAATGATGATTTTTGGACAGTTTTGTTAAGTTGCTCGTTGATTTGGAAGATAAGAGAAATAGTATTAAAATCTATACCAAATAAAGTATGATTTTCTTGTGGTCATAATTTGAATTCGGAGGTTGAGTGATTACGGTTTGATTATGCTGAAATAGAGATTGGTTGTTCTATTTGTATGCATCCATAGTTGTATCTTTATAGAAACCAGGGGTAAATCATTTTCAGTTGTATTACCATATGCTTGTTGATAAAACAACATGTATATCCTTTCTTATTTTACTAATTAATTGCATCAGAAAATGGAGTTAATATTCATGCCAGTTCATTTTGAATTGACATCATACCACTACTCCAGTCTTGCAGGACCATTAGCCGTTACTTTCGGATGTGCGGAAACTCATGTTTTGTGAAGTTTTATCGTAGCATGGATCAAAATGAGATACTTGGATTTCAATTTGTAGAAGGATGAAATCCTAGAATTTTGATTGAATTTATTGGGATCTTGGACCCATTGTAAATATTTAAACCTCACTATGTGAGAGTTATTATACCGGTTATATAATTCACCTTAACGACATATGTAATTTATGATTTTAATAAAGAGATAATTACTTTGTGTGTAATAATGTCTCAAAATGAGTAAATGATGAATACTTGAGTTGAGAAATCTTACTTTTCACAAATTGTTAAATATATTTATTTGATAGTAATCAATGTATGAAGCTGATAATTGGACAATTATTGTAACAATCATTTGTCTTTTAATTTCTAAATTTAATAGCTATTTAGTGCCATAGCTAATCAAGGAATATATATATATATATATATATATATATATATATATATATATATATATATATATATATATATATATAGCCTTTAATTCAACCTTTATGATACTTGGTATTATTATGTTAAGATTGTAAATCCTATGTTGTATAGAGAATGGAAGAGTATCATTATAAAAAGGTAATTTAAGGTTAAAGAATCAAACATCAGAAATGAGAAACTAAATGGGATGGTAAATAGATGAAAAGATCCATTAGGCATATTAAGGGATAAGTACATGCGAATGTTGATATAGTTACATTTCAGCATAACGAATGTACTTATCTCATAATGATCCTAGTTGGCCTTTGGCATCTATCACAATATAAACTCTTGCAAGATAGGTTAAATTGGAAATAAAATAAAAACAAACTATAAAGATCTAGATAACTATGAAAGGGATAGTTGTGAGGTGGCGGAAGACTTAAAACTCATAAGACTAGTGTGTTGTCTTGAGTTTAGCCGTAACCTGCACATGCGGATAACTTTGGCCAAAGTAATGCATTGATGGTTGTGCATTGTCTGATCACCTAAGTCCTCCAATTAAAATAAAAATTTTCTGTAACCTGATCATGGGAAGTTGAACACTGAACATGAGGTAGACAATGGTTGATACCAGAATACGAAGTCGGGAAATTAGCTTCGTGGTAGACCCAAGGACTTTCACATAGTTCCCATGACCTTTAAAAGGTTGAGCCAAAATGCTAGTAAGCATTGTCACTCGAAGTAGTGACGAAGGGAGATCATGGAGATCTGGATACACCCTTCTCACCATGCACATGGCTTTACATAGGATGTTATCGAGATAGATCAAAAGAACCAATTTGATTTAATGAATTTGATTAAATAAATTTGATGAAATTGATTTAGAACGAAATTCTTGTGTAATTTGTTTTATGTTTAAAAAATGGGATGATAATGATTGCGTATACTCATCAATAGATAAATTAGTTTTGTCTCTTAATTATTCTTAATCTATGACCATGTAATAAAAAATCGCTACTAAGACTTCTTATAATCTGATTAGGTACATTGATTTTGAGTGTAGATACAACATCTAGTAACTTAGATTTTGTTATATAAATATTTTCATGATCTATCATAAGAATTTATATTTTAGCTCTAAAATTATCCCTTTTAATACTTAGATGGGCTATGTAAGTACTTTCTTATTCATACTTATATGGGATATGCAAGTACTTTCTTATTCTTACTTTGTTGTAATTGGTGTTGTAACATACATGTCGGAGATGATAATTATCTCTAAGGGCGGAGATGTCATAGGAGGTGGCGAAAAACATGTCCCCTCCGAGCTAAAAACTAGGAACCGTGCACGATTTTGTGTTCATGTCTAGAGGCAAACTACCATTTGTCCCTAGTAAGAGCATGAAAGCTAATGGTTTTAGAAACCCTATTGGGGATTATGGAGGAGGGATTTCCTCTCGCATCCCCTATTCGTATTTTAATGGGATCACTAACTCCAGAAAGGGGATGTGCATGCAATGGCATCAACTAGGATGTTGGGAATGGATTTAATGTTCGGTAAGATTCCCCTGCTCATGTTGTTAAGTAGGCAGGAGCTCTAACATCCTTCGGTGAGACAACTGTAGGGGAGAGACAAATCAATCAAACAAATGGTACTTGATGACTTTGATCTCCCCATTGTTACTTTTGGTGAGTATGCTCTTGAAGCTATTTTTTTATCAAGCTCACACCATCATTTGTGGTATCAGTTGTTTCTATCCTAGCCTTACTTTCCTCCATGAATGGATCTCAAAACATGGGCATCCTCTTCTTGAAGGTAGGTTATATATCTACCCTTATGCAAGGGGAACATTTATTATTGTATTTTCTTTAATAGTTGATAAGGATACCATACCTAAAAATCCCGGAATTTCAATCCCACTATCTTGTCATGAAACCATGGTTCACCTTTTTTAATCCCACCACTGAATCTCTTTTACACAAGCTAGTCTCATTTTGATTACTACACCTATCGCTACAATTTTTGGAATATTCATGTCGTGTTTCCATTACAAACACTATGTAATATATTCTAAGCATTGACTCTCACACAACTATTTTCACCCTTACAACCTATTCAAATTTTTTTGTTGAGCTCAATACCTCAAAGAACCTCATGGCTAACATTGAACTCAAAATTTTCAACAAAGCTTCGTCCCAACCTCTTTATTATTAAGGCTTGTCATTTAGATGCCAAAGATGATTCGTTTTTGACATATTGCTGCTAATTGTGTGATGGCTAAGCAAATGAATGATAAAAACGTTGGGTGGAAAATGGATCTCTCGATCATTTCTCTCCATATGCTAAGGGATATTTAGACTCAAAAGCAGGTTTGGAAGACTTGGTTGACTCAATGCTTGAAATTCCACTTGGAGAAATATTTGTTGAAGGAGTCAAAGAAGGATTAAATTTTGAAGTTTAGGCTTAAAAATGGTTGAAGCAAAAGTATTCCTCTAACAATCAGTTCATATCCCGATTGATGATCTTGAAGTTATGCTTCCTATTGAGGATGTCATAGATGGTTGGAAAATGGTGTATAGCAAGAAAAATTCCTAATAATTTTCTCGCTGTTCGGCAGCTATCTCTCTTTGTTTTTAGCTTCTTGTTGTGCTTAATAATTTTTCTTAGCTTTCAAACCTTCGTTGTACCTGGGTAGGATCTAAGCCAATAAACCACCATTTACACTTTATATAAAAAAACAGAGTCTTCATATCCTTCTTGTTATCTTTTAATATGTTTTTATTTAAATAAAAAATCGGTAATATTTTCCATGGTCTACTAGTTAAGTGAAGCCATTTTTGACCGAATTCCAAACACCATGGTCTAGTAGTTTAATGAACCCAATTGTGACCAAATCCAAAACACCTTGTAGACAAAATAGAGAACTCATGTCAATGCTCCAGTAGTTGTAATTCTCGTTGTTGAAGAGATGGCTTTGTGGTTGAGAGAGACTACCACATGCATTGATAATGCCTGCAATTAAAATCTTAAATCATATGGGATAACACTAGATTTAATACTCATTTGTGAAGATCAAATATATTGCAGTATATATTAAACAAGGTCAAAGATAAATATAAATTGGAATAACCTTTCCACTAAAGTTTTGACAGAATTATGTTTTCACACCTCACTTTTACAATGAAAATGAACGTCATATAGATAGAGTTCTGAATTCTATTGATTGGTTGCGGCTTCTTAACCGTAATTCAAGGCTTATTTTAGAATTAAAATATTTACAGTAGATCAAAAAAATTCCACCATTGCAAGGTTGCAGAAATAATGAATAAGAATATAATGACTCTAATGAAATTCACTTCTAACATGGGCTAGATATAAATACATCTCATTTCTCAAATGGATAAACACATTTTATTCAAGGGAGACTATTTGTAGGATTTACACTCTTTTTATTTTACTTTCAAAGGAGAACACATCTTGTAAAATTTCACCTTTGCTAGAAAATATATAGGCTTCTAATTGTGTTCGGGAGGGTGTGATATTGGCGTGCTATAATCAACATAATAAATTGGTCGATCATAATTTTCTCGGGCATTGGTGGCAGCATTAGTCTTGTCTGCGTCTTTGTTTCCCAATAAAAGCCTGCTTCCTGCCACTGTTTCGAGGAAATCATTCCTTCTAGAATAAATAAAATTAACAGTGATTAGATCTCTGTATGTTTGAAAAAACATTAAATCTATTAATAAAAATTCGAAGGCCTGGAATTTGATGGTCTGTGGACAATTTTTTCATATTTTTGCTGTAAATTACGAATAAATAAAAATTTAGTTTGAATTGTAATTTTGAATGTTTATAAAATATACACACTATACATATATATGACTTTCATACTGCTTTTTTGTTTAAAGTTTTTACAAATAACTAAATACAGTAGTTAATATTTAGATTTTCCAAACAATACTAGATATTGTGAATGTGTTTTATTTCATTTTTTCATTGTAATTTGTAGATTTGAACTCAGGTTTTTATTGCCCTTGAGTAATTATTACAAATTTTAGAAAAAAAGTTTTACTCAATATAAGTTGAAAATTGCCACAATAAAATAATGCCAGATTTTATTTTCAAAATTAGTAATATACATTTAAACCAGTAATAACTCCATATACTTAAAGTTGAAGTTTAAAAGTAATAATTTCATCATTCTAAAGTTCTTTAAAAATGATGTATATCAATTATGATTTTTTGACAATTTAGAATATTACTAAAAACGTAAATTGAAATGTAGATATATGACAAAACCATCACGAATTTAACTTTTGACGGGCAAGGGTGACCGTCAAATTCCAGGCCTGCAAAATAAGCTTACTGTAGACCATTATACTTGAAGACAGAATGCATACTGTGTAAGGATATCTCATGGATTCGCCTCCACCGGAGCCACTGCGGTGCAATATAGCTTGATCTCTAGGATCCACTACAATATCACATATTTGTAAGATATTACATTGTCATAATTAATTAATATGAATGACAAAGAGTTATGCTTAGAATTTATAGAAGAATGTGCAGTGGTAATATACCTTTATTATTCAGCTCTTTCGAAGTGGTGCATGTCAGGTAACAGAGGAGTAAGAGTATCATTACAACTTCCATGTTAAGCTGAGCCATGTTTAATCCTCTTCCAGGCAGGAAGCAACTGCAAGTGCAAATAAAGATGTTAAATTGTGAAACTAGCGCAAGAAGAAACTCATCATATTTATACTATTTTAACCAATCCAGGAGTTTTGATCGGAGTTTTATTAAATTATGAAATATATTATAATTACGCCGAAGGCGTTCCCCCTATGGTAGAGGACCTCCGGACGTTTCTACGACTGTCCTAAATTTGACAGCCTTTTAGACGTTTTTCAAACGGGATTAAATTTGACAGCTGTTTGCATGTCGTTTTTACTTTGCATGCAATTTTTGAGTTTCTATTTTTAAAATCCTATTTTTAACTGCTGTTTTTTAGATTCCGCCCTGTTTTATAAATAAGGAGTTTGTATTGGTTATCTCATCAAATAATCAGTTCGTTTTTGTGAAAGAGGGATCCGAGAAAGTGAAGGGAGTCGACATTGGAACCACTATATCAGTTTTAAGGCGGCCGAAAGAGCGTCGCACGCGTCTGGTCGGCCTTGCGCTGAGATGCACAGAAGTTGTATTCTCCTTTCTTTCCTTTGATATCATGGCGTCTAATAACCAGGGCACAAAGGGATTAAGATTCGATGATTATGACGAATACAGGTAGATAGTTTCGATTTGTATTCCTAATTTCCTACCATTTACTAAACTTTCACCGCTTGCGCCAGAATAAGATAATGAAATTTCCTCTGCTACAGGTATTCCATAGCCGTAGCAGTTATAGCATTCGTGTATGTGGCGGCGCAGCTTGGGAGAGGAATTTATGATGAACTGTTCGCACATAACTTGTTCCCGAAAATAGTTTTCAATTACATCGATTTCGTCGGCGATCAGGTAACCACGGATCAAATTTACCAAAAGTTGCCCTTTCAGGTAATTTTGTTGTTTCAGAGGAGGGATCTGATGTAATTAGTGAATGATTTGTGCAGGTATTGGCTTATTTATTGCTTTCCTCTTCTTCAGCGGCGGCGTCGACCACAAATAGACTGCGGGACAACGGGAACATGAGATTTACAGATATGGCGGCGGCGTCGGTGAGCATGAGTTTCATTACCTTTGCACTCATGGCGGCTTCTTCTGTACTGTCTGGTTATGCCCTCTCCAAACGCATCCGCTGGTAATACGCGCATGAATCATCCGTTCTTATTTCTAGAGCGAAAATTCTGAATTGGCCATTTGTGACTGTTCCGGACATTGTTTTTCACGGGGGATGTGATTACCTCGTGAATTATGTAATTCGTTATTCAATTCAATTCACCATTTCAATTTTCGAGTGGGTCAATGTACGTAAGTGTCCAAATGTAGAGCTGTAAGTGTGATGGCTGACTTGTATGCAAACGTGGAGTGTATCATCTTTTCAGTAGAATGCCCAAAAACAACGAGGGGGAACATGAACTGTTTGGTTGAATGCTTCAATGAGGCGTATTCCCTTAGACAACAATGATTCAGGCTTTTCACAAAATGGATTTTGTTGAACAAGCTTTAGAAACATTAAGGAAAATGTAACTGGTAGATGGAAAACCAGATTTCACAACCATTTTCGTGTTCTTTGTGCATGGTTGACCCTTTGGACTTGTTGGTTATCTTTTGGATGCATAGACCAGCCTGTGAATTGGTTTTGAGAAGATTTATTGGAAAATCTAAATCGTTATAGCTAGCTTCAGGAAACTCTACACTTTATCATCTTTGTGCCAAAAAAACATGTGGTGGATTGCGTGAATTTGTTTCTTTGTTGACTACTTGGCTGCGTTGGCAATATTGAGGAAACTCCAAACTTTTTCTGCTATGTTTGAATTAAACATGTGGTGGTTGTATGGATTTACTTGCTTGTGTATTGCCGTGGAAATGACGCAATGGTAATTGGTTTGTTTTTGTGAAAGAGGGATCCGAGAAAGTGAAGGGAGTCGAGAAAGTGAAAGAGGGATCCGAGCAACCCTTTGGAAGGGATTTCAATCTTCCATTACATTGCGAACAATATTTCGGCAACAAGGAACAACCAATGCACAGGTTTCATTCCGGAATTTACTGCTCCACATGCGAGATTCGACCCCTCTAATTGAGGATTGGGAACTCTTGATGTCTCGCATAGACACACACCTAACTCAACATTACAATAACACCATGATGGCAGTTTTTCACCTTAAAGGGCCAAACTTTCCCATTTTTGATGATCATGACACTTTATTTGTCTTGTTTAGACATTGGTTTATTTTTGGATCTTCATACCTATGTGATTGTATCAGTCCATTTCTTTGCAATGTGGAATGTTTGTTTTGGAAGGGTATTCATTTTGTTTCTTCAATATAAATTATCAACATTTTTAAGGATGCACCACATTTGTTTGCAAAAATGATCAAGTGGCATGCCACAACCTATAGATGTTGAAGGCATTGAACGTTCCGATCGCCCAATCCATCACGAAAGTAACAAAGTGGACTCGACCAGAAATCTTGATGATGATCACCGCAACACAACGTTCTATTATGCAAACAACAAAAAATCATGCTTATTGCAAATCTATGGGTTGATGCAGGCCTCGTGAATGGTGCCACAGGAACAATCACATACATTGTCTACGACGCATCAATGCAACCACCAGCATTACCTTTATTTGTTGTTGTAAAATTTGATAGATACAACGGCCCATGTCGGGATCCCTCCAACCCCTTACATATTCCCATACCCCTATTTCTAGAGGGAATCGAAGACAGCTTGCCGATTAAAATGGCACTGGGATTAACTATCCACAAGTCGCAGGACTTACTTTGCACAGAGCAAACCGTTACATCGGAACCACCGAAAGGTGGTCCGACATTCACAAATTTCTCCAGAGTACCCTCGCTTGCAAATCTGCGCATTTCACCCGCTTTTTCATTCGAGAGATACTCAAATATGGCGCACGTACCAGCACTCGAAGCAAGAAGAAAGGAGGAAGCAAGACTACTATCACTCAACCCATCGTAAATACTAGCTTCGCTTTCATAGACCTCAAATACTACTATACTCAACATTTCTTCTATCGAAAGCGGCAAGGTCGTTCAAGGGATATCAAATGTAATCAAGTTTATTGAAACTAAAATTGCCCACTAAAGGCTACCACTCATGATATAAATACTGCAAACGTATACATGTCTCATTACGTGTACGTATACCTACATTTATTTTTTGTTTGGAAATATGGTATGCAACTTTAAAAGTACAAACCTGTAACATAATTAAATGTACACATACAA
The DNA here is from genome assembly GCA_018340775.1 of Taxus wallichiana var. yunnanensis. NCBI lineage: Eukaryota > Viridiplantae > Streptophyta > Pinopsida > Cupressales > Taxaceae > Taxus > Taxus wallichiana. The sequence goes on from CM031241.1 coordinate 371,945,369, forward strand.
CATTACAATGTAATGTTTCAACTAAAGTCCTACACTACAACTATCAATCACACACATTATCAATTGTATAATAAATGTTTCTCCAACAAAACACCAACTGAACAACCAATGCACAACTAACAACATCAACTATAAAATTGATTAACTATCGTTTGAAAAGAAACGATATCACAAGTAATCATGTATTGCTAATTTATAATGTTAAGATAAATTATGGACATCTAGATTTGAAATGAAAAAGTATATACTTAAAATTCATCCTAAATTAATCAAATCTTTAGAATGTAAATACTTTTCAACTAACTTATTACATTAAAGAATGCTTGGTATAATGGTGTAACGGTGTGATGTATAGCTTCCCAGGATAACCCAATCCGCTTTCTTTCTTTTTGTAATGCCTATTTGAATTTTAAAGGAACTTTCAATATTTAAAAATATCCTACATATAACTACAGATTTATTTAAATTAATCTAAAATTCCTTTCTTACGTCTAATTTGAATTTAGATGTGGTATACAGAATTTGCAGTGGTGGCAGGCAATAAAATAATGTAGTAGGGAGTGATTATCCACATAATCTTCAAAAATAATATCTATGTAATGCCCCGTGGGCATCGAATCCCGTTTCTACCACCTGCCCTCCACTGCCACCTTGGCCGACCAGGCAGGTCCTGTTCGCACGTGGATGCATTTGGTCTCCACCCAACCACCCAACCTGCAAGCTGTAATGACCACTGCATTTTTTCTTCTTTGCGTGAAAAAGATGGAGTCGGTGGAGCCTGTTTTCTTCACCTAAATCTTTGTTTTGATCCTTTCATTCAATGCACTTTGGGCCTGCATGCGAATTGACTTGATGGCTAGTGGAGCAGGCGTGTTGCATCCACCTTCTTGAATGCTGTGAGGTGTGTTCTTGTCAGGGATCAACTGCAGCGACCTGCAACAGGTCATTTCGGGGTTCTCCTTCAAGATATGTTCATCAAAATCGATTAAGTGACAGAAGAGTGTTACCGAAGACCTCGATGAAATTTATTGTTAATATTCTCTATTGACTTCTTGCTTGTTCTACGATGTAACGATGGAAGAGAATCTCATTGGCGTGGATCTGCATTTCATTTCGGTGTATCCATGAAGCACGATTTGCTTTTCTATTAATGAGCTTCCTCAACGAGTCAATAAGTTGGTAGGCAATATCGGTGAAGTGTAACACCTAAACGGGAAGAGTGACAGAGGCAGTGCTCGACAATCTCTCTCTCTCCGGGAAAATCGGGAGGTGTCTCACAAGGCTGCATTCTCTTCGCACATTGTCTCTCACAAGCAACAATTTTTTCGAGAAATCAGCCTTGATCCGCACGGATTGAAACCCTGAAGATTTTGAATTTGAACCACAATGCCCTTTCTGGCACAATTCCTGCCCGCTTCTTTCAACAATGCTCCACCGCTCTCAGAGTCATTTCCCTGGCTTACAATACACTTTGCAAGTCTACTCGTTCTCCCGACACCGTAAGTTCATGCATCAGTTTAACGGCTTTGAACTTGTCTGGGCTCTCTGCCTCCAAAGATATGGTCTTTGACAAATCTGAGATCACTCGACCTGTCTCACAATGCCTTCGTTGGGATTGTTCCTGAGGGCGTTGGGGGTCTCACCAGTCTCAGAGAGATACATCTCAGTTCCAATAATTTGTCTGGTCCAATACCATCTGATTTAGGAGACTCCGCCCTTTTAAAAAATGTGGCACTAGCACGAGCTCGCAGAGCACTTTGGGTTAAGGGCAAAGCAGCTGCATTGAAGCAATCTAGTAATCGGTCACCTTAATTGAGGGATGCTAAGTCTAGGGAATAACTATACATCAAAAGTAGAAGTCGGATCAATAGTTGCATATTTGGTCTTGGTATAGTCGGACTTCGCGGTTGCAGAGGGTGCTAAAACAACGGGTGCTTCATGTGTTATTGGCATTGACATTGTTTCTAAGAAATTTGAAAACTGCTAAGGATTTTGGAGTCACAGAGTTTGTTAATCCTAAAGATCATGATAAACCCATTCAGCAGGTGCTTGTTGATATGACCGATGGAGGTGTTGACTACAACTTTGAGTGTATTGGAAATGTTAGTATAATGCGAGCTGCTCTAGAGTGTTGTCATAAGGGTTGGGGATGTCTCATATTGTTGGTGTTGCGTTCTCTGGACAAGAGATTTCTACCCGACCTTTTCAGCTGGTTACAGGCCGTGTATGGAAAGGAACTACTTTTGGTGGCTTCAAAAGTCGCTCTCAAGTACCATGGCTTGTTGAAAATACATGAATAAGGAGATCAAAGTTGATGAGTGCATTACACACAATTTGACACTAGACCAAATCAATGATGCATTTCATCTCGATGCATGGTGGGAATTGCTTGCGAATCGTCATCAAGATGAATGCCACTTCAGAAATCTTTAATCGCATAGAATTCTATGTCAATAGGTGAAGCCAAAGGTGCTACATATTTATTATATATTTGAGGTAAGGTAAATATGACTTGGGAATTTTTTTGTTTTGGAATGGGTTGTTGAGGAGGCATAGGAAGTTGAAACAAATTTGAGTAACTTGGGTAAATCCATCTCCTCCACCTTGTGTAGATCACTTGTGTTTGTGGTAGCACATATAGGGTATGTGAGTTGGTTGTCGAATCCCACAAGAAGTAGAAGCTCAAGGAAAGCAATAGTTGAGTACAAGTGCATGGAATCCCTTCGATTACAACAATGCTCATGAACTATTTGACAAAAATCCTCTTCAATTGCATGGTCTCGCGGATCGTGAATGTGGACCGCTTAGAACTGATGCACCCGAATTCCAAAGGCCTACGCCAGTTCTTATGCTGACCCGTGTGGAGTCTCAGTCGCGACTGTTGAAGGCTGGAGAAACAGCAAGATATTTCTACACCTTTCCACCGATATTTTATTTAAAATTATCGTGAAATCAAACCACTTTTCCTTGCATTGATTTGTCACTTGGATGTCATGATAGGAGATTTTCCTTTCTGCTTGTTTCTTCTTGTTTTAGCTTTTATCGTTGATGAGTATGTGGGTCGAAAGGATGCGTGTTCCCTCTCCTCCGAATGTTGTATTACTCAAATGATAGAACTTCGCCTATTTGTTTATGTATTAATTCTTCTCTGCGATTGAGTTACAAGTTATTATGTTGATCAAGCTAGTATTTTCGATATCATGGAAATAAGTTTACAATAACTATGAAACCCCCTTCCTAGCACCCAAGTTTGTCCTTGACGCTTTTGTTAGCTCCTTCACAAGTCCCTTTGATAACCTTTTGGCATTGAGAAAGAAAGGTTGTAGGATTGTGTGAGCAATAATACGTGGGCTAGCTACCTTTTGAGTTTTGGTATTAAACTGGTCGTATGAAAAGGTTGTGTGCATTGTGCCTTCCGTCTCATGTGTTTAGAATTTTAAGGCTATCCTCAAGAAGTACCTCGACCATCCCTATCAACTTGAACCATATCTAGCTTTTCGGATCAACTAAGTCGAGGTTTCATTGTGCGAAGTCTTGTACCTCGTTGACACTAGAATAGTTTGGTCTAATCCCCTTCGAATTATTGCTTGATGGCGCTCTTCTATTTTTTCCTAACTTGCATTATTTTCTCCTTGTAATGTTAACTATTAATTAATATTGGTTAGTTTTTATGCACGTAATTACCGTAATAGTTTGTGATGGAAATTTTGTTAAATGTGATTAACCTTGAAACAACTCAGCTTTCATTTGATGGTCTTATGGATTCATAGCGGAAGGTTTTGTTTTGATAAAGGTCACTTAGAAGTTATGTTTGTATCTTTGTGTGACGGTCGATTTGTGTTACCAAGGGTTGCCGTAAAATATGGTTGTTTTGGGATGTGGACAATTTATTTTAAATTAACCAAACATTAGTATTTTAGTGGAGGTTTGCAAACCTTCAGTGTTATAAAAACTTGTTGATGACATTATTGTATACTCTTGTTGGACGAAACCCCTTCTTCTCTCGCGTGTTTGCTTCTAGCCTCGTAAGACTTTGAACCTTCCCGGATGATTGGTAGATCTCTTTGTAGTTAATGGTCAAAACTAGTATACTTTGCCTTCGCTTGAAACTTATGTTGTGTGTATACTCTAATTGATTTCCGTTTGAAACTCAATTATACATGGATTTTTGTGTTGATTTCTCAAACCCGTGTTTCCCCTTTCTTAGACCGATAAACTTTTGTTCTTTTAGAAATGTATTATTTTAGCCTATGCGTTGGTACCTTTGATAAATTTCTAGATGGTTGGTCTATTTATATCAAATCTCAATCTTGTAATTATTGTTTAATTACTACTTGATGGGAATTCTGTTTTTTGCTAGATTGTTTGTTTTCTCCTTATACGGCCAAGGGCCATTCTCTTACGATTGCTATACTTTCGTTGTTATTACTCCTAATCTGAAGTACAAGGTCTTCTCCTTCTTTGATTGGCATGATGAAGAATTCATTATAACTTGATTTGTTGATAGTGTTTTGAGGTTTGAACCAATTCTTGTAATAAAGTGCTTCTTTTCATGATATTGTTAGATAATAGTTATGGTGGTTTTGTGTAGCCTTATCTTGCTCGGTTCTCGTGAACCGACTCTTGTAGAAAATTTGCTGCAGATGGATTTTGCGTGTAGATGAGGGATAGATTTGTAGACTTTGTCATCAACCTCGCTTGAGAAGTTCCTTTCTCGAAACCTTTTTATGTTGTTCAACTATTGTTAACGTCCCAATTGAAAGTTTAAAAGAGGATTAATGTCTTAGTATAATGTATTGTGGACCTTGTCATCCGAACTTTGGAAACCTTGTATTGTTTGACCATCATTGAAATTATAAGAAAATTTGGTTATTGTTGTTGAGTGACCTTGTTGGAGTATCAGTATTTTAAGAATTGATGTAATCTTGTTTTGTTCTTGTAAATGAGTGTTGCTTTCTGAACCTTGCCTTGAGAATAAATTTTGAGTTAAACCTTGATATGACTTAGTAATAAAGCATCATAAGTAAACTAACATGGGATTGTTAATACTTCCGAAGTTAAATTAAAAGTTGTATTCAAATAAAGTAATCATATCACCGAATCACAAAGCACTCTCCTGTGCATATACAAGTGCATATACTTGAACTCACGGTGTGATTGGATAACATGGGTACTATCTCCAAGTTGTGGGACTTGCTACTTGAGATAGACCTCTAGAGAAAGCTGGTTCTTGCTCCTAAACTACCTGCCACAATCTACTCTAATGCAGGATAAGCTAACTATTCTAATCTAAATTTCCAAGGGACCAGGGAGAGAGAATGCATAAAATGAAATCCTACACTAAAGTGGTGATACACCAGAAAAGGAGGGTGTGAGAGTAGTCTCCAAATGTGTGAAATACAGAGGCAAAGTGCACACTAGAAGAGGTGATGACAGTTCTCCATAATCTAGCAAAATGCATTCACAACAATATTCCAAGCACACACAATGATAATGAATTCCTGCAAGAACATAATAATAGACACAATATTCTTGTAGAAAGATAAAAGGGGCAAGAAGAATGCAGAAAATGCAGCGGGGAAGATATATCCACAAACTTGTATTTTATTGCTTCCCGGTATGCACACAGCCTAGTCTACTACAAGATAAGGGCACGGATCACCATGCAAGGAGTCCACTACAAGGGCCTGCAACACACTTTGGCTTCACAAAGAAATTTTGGTAGAGCTTTGCTACCTAAAACTCTCTTTTTACAATGAGCTCAACACTCCAATTTATAGAAAAATGAGAAGGAAAAGAGAAGGGAAAATGGAAATCCCGAAATATGTCCTTTAACCACCTGTAAGAGGCATTAAATTGAGTGAAATGGTTATAAATTACTTGCAAAAGGATCCCCATACTGTCCCATTTGCTGCAGCAGAGAAAGAATGATGACCATCCCTCTTAATTGCACTCCCAGCTACCAAATAAAACACTGTTCTGAACCCGGCCACGTTTTCTTAAAAATCTCAATCAATTTCTGATCAAATCTGGAATTTTTTGATTTTGTGCATCGGGCTCGGAACCACGATTCCAATGGTACCAATTTTGTGCGATTTCGTTGAGAAATGCAAAAGTTATGGCCTTCTGAGTGTGGGCAGCTATTTTGGGCCTGACAGGCGTTTTCTGTCATTTGACGGGAATGAGCATTAACTGACTGGAGCCGAAAATATTTCTCTTATTTAAATATATCTACCCTCATAAAAATAAGAAGCTTTTGTGGCGTAGAGGATGTCGTGCTCATTCTAGAAAGTCTAATTTTGTGAAAATCGGAGCTCGAGTCAAAAGTTATGGCCGTTTGAAGTTTCACGGGCCAAACGTTGACTTTTCTTCTCTGCCTTCGGCCGCTTCAGCTTTTTGCGTCCCACGTGTCCCTCTGTCCCACTTGGCATAGTGCTGAAATTTCCCATTTCGGCCGAACCGGCCGGTTCGCGTACTCTTGTCCCGCATGTCCCGACCGTTTGGGACAAATTTTCCCGATTCGCCCGGTTCGGCCGGTTCGCGCCCTTTTGTCCCAACTGTCCCGGTACGAAAGTTCTCATTTCGGCCGATCCGGCTGGTTCGCGTACTTCACGTACCTTCAGCCCAACTGTTCTGGGCTGCCTTAAGTCTTTTCGGCCGACTTGCATCCTCCGCGCTTAAGATGTCACCCGTATGTCCCATACCGCATGTTTCAACAGTTAGTCAAATTTTTCCATTTTTCGGCCAGTTCGGATTTCCGCGTCCCGCGTGTCCCTTTGTTCCAAATGTCCCAAATGCTGCGTAGACCACCTGGCGGCCTTTCGGCCGGTTCGCGCCTTTTGTCCCAACTGTCCCGACTGTTGCGAGGACTAGGACTTAGCCATTTTTCATGATTTTTTCTGGCCCGAGCCTGTTTTTTGCAATTTTTCTTACCTTTCCTCAGAACTTGCTCTCTTCTACTTGGACAGGGGAGTTAGAAAAATATGAGGGGACCCTAGAAACATGAAATTTTTGCCCTGACTCAATCTATTTGCCTGGGACTTGAGAATTTGATGCATGTTATCAAATTTACCTTGAGGGGTGAATTTTGGATAACAAGAATATAAGGGTCACCAACTTGAGAGCAAGAAATTCTTTAAGTAACCAAGGGCAAGACTTTTATCACAGGTAAACTTTATAACTTGATACCCCTAAGCGACATTAATGAACACTATCCCTTTCATGGTGGAATTCTTAAACGAACTTAAAGGAAATCTATGGTTAGTTCTGGAAGATAATAAGATTTAATAAACAGGAGAAAACAATTTTGAAACTACACAATCTATCTCTCAGCCATTTGGAAAGTAAATTTTTACTCCTTGTTAATACTTTTAGCGAAGCCTAAGTAAAGTTGTTGTTAATTCTGGTTAAGAGCCCTAGCTTCAATTTAATACTGGCAATAACTAATGAGGTCCTAAAAATGTTTCATCTCGACCTTCTCCCTCTAACCCTTTTTCAAGGCACCTTGTATCTCTTCTCTTAAGTGTGTTGAACTTAAAACCATGTTGTCTTGTGAGCAAGAATGAATCTTAGTATCATTAGTGGTGAGTAGATGGCCTTGTGGAATTTAAATACTCTTTTTCTTGATAAACGAATTAAGTAAATAAATGTCATAATAGAGAAGATTTAAAGATAATTACTCAATGTCAAAGGAATAATCTTGGCTTGGCAAGTTGAATTATACAGATCATATCTTGAGCCTCCTTGGAAAACGTAAGCTAAGAATTGCAAGATATCTTATTAAAATAAATAACCCTCAAGAATAACTCTTTGTGGTTGGCCCTAACGTAAGTGTGTTCTCGTGATTGGACTTCATGTTGTCTTGTCAAAAAGAAAAGTAAATTGTCCTTGATATGTGTGGACGTTTCCGTCTTTGCCTTTATGGCCATCCTTGTATCAAGTTGTTCACATTGTTAGTTGTATACTTGGTGACGACATGTTGCGTCATGTTATGTGTCAAGCAAGTCAAAAAAAAATAATCCTGTATTTCATTGTGTTGTTCGTGTGTGGATTTTTTGGGTCGTTACACTTTTTGTGATATAATCAACAAAATTAAAAGCTAGAGACTATAAAAATTTGATTTTCTATTATTTTTAATTTAAATTTGAATTGATAAAATGATCCCTCGGGAGTTCAATTTTTTTTAATGAGTAGTATATATTCATTGGGCACTAGATTAAATTATCTTAGTTTATTCTTTGAGGAAGCATATAGTAGATTTACAATTCCGAGTAAGCGTATAATTAAATTAGTGATCTCCACCTTCCATAAAAGTAATTACAAGTAAGGGTTCCAAGACACAATTCGACCTTAATCGTTTTGACACTTCGTATTGGGCATTTCCAAACTTTGCGCTAACAAGACTTGATTCTCCTAGTGGAGTGTTTGAAAGCCTACCAACATCACAAATAAAACAAAAGCCCTTAGATATCCATCTTAAAATTTGAGTTTTGTTAATTTTCTATAATATGTGTGTTGGTGACCAAAATAGTCTCACCCCATTTTTCCATTGAAAAATTTATCAATTTACGGCCCCTACCATAAATTATCTCCCTATGTTGTGCCTGAGAGGTCCTTGCTTTCCTTTTGTTGTCGTGATCAGTCCTTTCTTGGACCAAAGATCATGCATAAAACCAAAATTGTTTCCTCGTTCCCTTATTCATCTGAAAAGGTTTGTATTTGGGTGTAAAAACTCTGGGCTCTCCTGTTCTTTCCATTTTCCATAGTCAAGATTTGTTGTCCTTGTCATTTTTTCCCTAAATACTTGAGAAAAATGAATGGATGTGGCTCAGAGAAATGTATTTGAGCTTTGTAATGCTTCTGAATTCTCTGTCCTTGGAGAAAATTTCATCTCCGAGACTCATCTAGTTGTTTTTCTCAGTATTTTACTGGTTTGACAGAGCATTTCTCATTAAAATTTACATCCTTGCATCAACGGAACCATGGTCTCTTTTGGTTGGACGCGACTCACGGGTACTTCATAATTTTATAAATCAACTCAACTTGAAAACCACCTATGTGGAAGAATGACACTCTTTTGAAGTTCACTTTTTGGTTTGGCCTTGAAGTTTCACCGAGAGGACACGTGGAGGTTTCCGATGCTTTGCTAGGACTAAGACAATTTTTTATGTAGCTGGTACAGTTTGGCAGAACAAAGACACATGGCAAGCCTCCACTCATTCAAGGTCTCTGCTTTGGGCACCATTTTAAAATAGTGCTAGGAGGACACTTGGAGGCCTCCACTCACTTTGCATTTTTTTGAAATTTTCATTGACCAAAGGAGATTGCCTCGAGATTAACACATGGCGCCTTTCGCTGAGCTTTAAACCTTCAAACAAATCTTGCTAGGCTAGGACACGTGGTGAGCCCGCGCTCTTTCAAGGTCTCAAATTTTGGGGACCATCTCAAGATGCACCATTGTGATGCGTGGCATTTTGAAAAGTCAGAGGGGTGGGGAAGTGGACCATCGGAGGTAACTTGGATTTTTTTCCTCTTGTTACCAAAAGGATTAAAACATCAAAATGGCTCACAAACCCAATAGAGAATAGTAAAAATTTTTCCCGGTCAACGGCGGAGTGCGGACCTTCGAGGGAGAATTGGAAAATTTTCCTTTTGTGGAGAAAGGAGTTAAAATTAAAAAGGGAGCATGGTTCCATTGGGACCCACGTCAGATACTAGAAGCGGAAGGGTAGAGTCTGTGGGGAAAATTTGGAAAATTTTCCCTTTTCCAAAAAAGAGGTGAAATAGCATAATTTGGTCATGGTTCCTTTGGGACCCACCTTAGGACATGTGTCAGGCTCATTTCTCAATGGTGGAGGTGTGGAGAAAATGTGAAAATTTTACATTTTTCCAAAAGATGTAAAAGGAAAAGGGGAACCCACAAGCCCACTCTAAAATTGGATCTCCCACGTGGATGGTCCAAATTCAAAATAGAAATCAACGGTAGTTATGCATCTGTATCTGATTTTTCCACCATTTTCACTCCAGATCTCCTGGGATGTGTATTCTTATGTTTTTTAATCATTTCTTGGAGTCTCCTACACGCCAAATGAAGAGGAGCATTAATCTGAGGCCTAGTTTGGTGGGGAAGGTCTGAAAAACATCTCTCACCATTAATATGCAATCTGACTATCGGATTCGACCTGATTTTTCTTTCCTTGGCATGTGAAAGACCTATTGATATCTGGGTTTGATGAGGAAAATTTGGGGACGTCTTTTACCATTAAGACGAGATCTGATTTTTGGGCTCAAATATGATCTTCCATTTTCTTTTCCCGAGCACGCAAGGAATCGATTTGACATATTAGGGGTGGAAGTGGTTGGCGAGTAAAAAGAAGAGTGATCTAATAGGAGAGGGAGTTGAATGCAGGAGAGGCTCAAAGAGATATTCCCCCTGAGGACCTGACAACTTTTACAGATCTGATTATGGGAATCACGATCGAGATCATGATGAGCACTGGTGCACTCAATGTCTCTGGTTTTTGGGGGGGAAAGGCTCTGTTGTAAAATGTTATAAATAGGCATGTTTTTTCGTTAAAAGGGTTGGAGGTTAGAGGTTGGAATGCTAGAGTGTTAGGAGTTAGAAATTGATTTCCTAAGAGAAAATCTTGATAGAGCCCATCTTTACTGAGGTATTGTTTAAGGAACCTCGTATATCTCTTTTGTATTAAACTCGATCGTGTCAAGGTGGTTGCGAGTGTACAACCATTAACAAGCTCTGAGATTGTTCTAGAAACTTTCTCCTGCTGATAAGTTTAATCAAATTTGAGTTATTCTATGTTGACTCTGAGCAATTAGTGTCTACTTTGTTTTAGAATGTCTCAGTAAATATTTTTATTCATTCCTATTGTAATCTTATATTGATTTTTTTATGAATCACATAGGATCTCATCCCTATGATAGTTTAAAGGTATCTGAAATTTCATTTCAAGAAGAGTGTTCATCTTGATGAGATAAACCGATATAAAATCAATTCACTATCATTTTTGATAAAGATTGTCTATAAGACTTTGGGTGTATCTTTGGTGTGGTTGAATAAGAAACTATAGTGTTTAATTGGGTCCTCTAATTTGAGCCTTCATGTTAGGGTCTTAAAGATTATGTGAAAACATGTTGATTTGGGCCTCCATTGAAGCACACCTTCTCGTTGAATGAACATTCTTAAACTTGTTTTTGTCGTAAAGTTTTCTCTTTATTGTAAAGTCCCTCCAAAGTTCTTGTATAATCAACTTTATCTTGCTTCACCTCCCACCAAATTTCATTCAAAACAATTAATCACACCCATACTACCCCTGTTTGTCATGTGTGTATATATGCAAAATTTTACTACTAAAACATGTAGAAACAATCAAGTTTTCATTGTCTTTAGTGCCATGAACCTTGCTTAGAAAATATCTCCATTATCTAGAGTGACAACTCGTGAGAGTTAGGTTTTGTTGCATTGATCATATTTTCTTCAATGTCTTTTAATAATTTCACAAGGAAGGACATCTCCATCTCCATCTCCTCCAAACAACAAGCTCCAACAAAATGGTATCTCACCTTGGTTGAAAGGCCAACCATAAAGTAGTGAGGATAGATCAAATCCTCTTCAAGGTGTTATCCATTTCTCCACATCTGAGTGACAAAGGGCCAGTTAGATCCCATCCCCAGCTACAAAATGACTCACTATGATCTATCTATCCAAACCTATGATGTTGCTCATCTTAAAGAAACCTATTTGGATACCAACACCTTATCGCAACCGCACTGCTAGGAAATAGTGATATAGATCGCACCTGGTAAACACTTCCCCTGTGAAAAGTGCAATACATCTTTCCATATCCAAGGTCTATAAGAAGTTTCAAAGTTACATACATTTGATAGATCATATTTTAGTGCATTTTCACAGAGTTTCATTGATAACTATATGTGGAAATCCATTTCCAGTTGATAGACTCCAAACATTTTAGATCATATTTTGATGCTTAGATGAGAGCCTTTTTGATCTTTCTTGGCGAACCTATGTCAACCTCACGAGAGTTTGTTACCAAACTTTGCAAAGATGGAAGGAAGAAGATATTTCTTTGCTAGAGATCCTACTAGGACACTATTTCCGAGCTAGGAAAACAAAGTCACAAGGAAGAAAATCTTGAGAGTTGTTGGAGATCAAAGACAAGAAAAGGGATCTCTATTGATGAAAGTGATAAGCCTATCATTGAAGACTTTATTCAAGTGATTCTAAATCAGGTAGTCTTTTTGTGGATTAAATTCTCCATCTGAAGAGGGGCCTTCATTTGATTTTGAAAAGTTTACTTCTCATTCTACTCCTATCTTTTCAAAAGTTGATAGGGATTTCCAAGAAACAAGGCCTTTAGGGATATCCATTTTGGAAGTTATACTCCCGTGTGTTTCAAAGACCCTCGGCCCTCGTCAATTTTCTCCCCTCCAGGTCACCTCCTCAAAACAACATGGCCATGCCCCACCCTAGACCTCCTTTTTGTAAATGCCTTTGGACCTATAAATTTTGTAGGGATGACTTGGTTATCCAAATGCGCTCCTCAAGATGTAAGGAAAACTACCAAAGTTCCAAGGAAACAATGCTATAACCGGTGATCAACATCTAAATATTTTTATCAATATGATGGAATACTTTGAGATTGAACATGAAGATGTATATATCAAACTATTTATCCATACTTTGAAGAGGATGCAAGGACTGGTATAAAGCTTTTCCGGATAATTCAATTGATTTTGGACAAAGATGAGCAATGCATTTAGATTGCAAAGATGGTGATAAAACTGACCCTAGGTTTCTTTTTGAAAAATTTGAAAACATAAAAATAATCCTAATGAGTCAAGACATGATTTCAACACAAGGTTTAATAAGACCTTGAGGAGATTTCTGTTAGGATAAGGCCATGTGATGAATCATGTTTGATCAAATATTCAAATGCATTTGATAAAAAGGTGCTTACTACTTGAGGGAAAAAAACCCTACTAATTTAAGGCAGGCATTCACCATGGCCTTAGTAAATTGAGAATAACATCAAGGTAATTGGAAAGCCTCCAAAAAGGGAGGGTGTAAAACTAATTAACCTAGAAATGCAAGGTTGCTGATTTGGAGGAAGTTGTGAAAACTTTGGCAAGGGCTATCAAAGAAATATCATACAAATTAGCCCAGTAAAAGGGGATTGGGCAGAGCTTCACAAGGTCAACACAAGCAACAAGGCCAAGATAGGTTCACAAATCACCAAAGATCTAATGATAGAGGCAAGGGACTTGTTGGATTTGGAAATAGATAGTCCCAAGCTAGGGATAATAGAATGGTACTTGATCCTTTAGCTGCCAAAGTTTCTATTATGGAGGAGACAAATGTCATTGATTGGTGTGACAGATGTTTCATGCCCCATGCTCCATGTGAGGAAGATCATCAAGAAGAGGAAGAAGCTTATGATGATAATGATGATGATGTCTACATGATGGGTTGCTCCACAAGCTTACAACAAGGGGAAACTTCAACTGAAGTGATAAGTGCTAGAACTGCTACTGATTTTTGGGATTGCATTCATCGGGTACCTTTTCTCCCTCCCTCTCATACTTTAGAAGTAGATACTGTACAATATTTTGAATTTCCCAATAATGAATTTGAATATTTAAGAATTTAATGATAAATAAGTATGATGGAGGCATCCCATCTGAGGAGGACAGGCGCTTGTTGATGAATGTTTTGTGGCTCAAGAAAAGGAATGCAACACAAGAAGTAGGGTTGTCAAAGGGACAGGACCTCGTGCCAAGCCAAAAACTCCATTGCTTTCAAATGTTCCTAAAGAGACTCTAAGAAAGATGTATCTGCAAGGGCCCTACTCTCCCAAAAAAAATCATACCCCATATCATGCCCAAGTTGCCAAAAATCTGTGCCATCTAATGAGTGTGTCAACCTTCCTTTCAATGTTGCCTTGCCAAATTTGTCCCTTATGATATTGCCCAAGTCTTGAGTCAGATCAAGATCTCAGTTCCAATTGTTGAATTGCTTAGGATTCCTAAGCACAAGAAGAGGGATCTTGAGTATTTGGGGCTGAAAGAGGAGAAGACTACCCCAGGAAAAAATATAAACATTGTGGAGACTCCAAAGTCATTGAAAAATTAGAGGCACCACCACCATTTAAGAGCTAGATGAACCACCTGAGGTTTATTTGGGAACATCCTTGGTAGATTCTCAGCTGAATGTGGATCCATTCTTCACTACCCTAATCATTAAGGATAGATTGCTACACAAATGTATGTTTGATTCAAGGGCATCATGCAATGTTATGCCTCTGAAGTTATGAATGAACTGAATATCAAAGTAACAACTACATATGGGAAGTGCACTGCTATGGATTCTAGAGAGGTGCTAGTGGTGGGGTGTGTGAAGGGTCTGTGGTGTAACTTATAGCCTATCCAGTAGGAATTTGAAACTTGATGTAGTTATTATTGACTACCCAACCAAGTGGGGTATGTTGTTATCTAGAAAGTGGGCTACAAGTGTTGGTGGGAGTGTTCAAATGGATATGTCCTATGCCACCATCCCAATTGAGGGCATCCTTGTCAAGTTGTATGGGGAAAAGAAGATGTTGCACCTTATTGAGGATCCCAACAATGCATCCTATGAGATATTGTACACAAGTGTTGATGCAGATAACTTTGTAGGATTTGCTGATGGAAAAGAGCACAAGATTGAAGAATGTAAGTGTCTTGAAAAGCAGTAAGCTCTCCTTGGAATTTATTGTTTGATGGAGCTTGCTCCAAGTTTGGAAATGGTGTTGGTGTTGTTCTGATCTCTCTAGGCTAGGAAAATTTTGTCTTTTCCTTCAAGCTCAACTTTGAGTGCACTAATAACATTGTTGAGTATGAGGCACTATTGTTAGGTCTAAGGATTGCATGGAAATATGGTGTTAAAGACATCATTGTTAAAGGAGATTCAGAATTAATTATCAGGAAAGTCGAAAAATTTATGCCACAAAAAATCAGTGAATGAAACAATACAAGCATGTAGTTTGGGATTTCATTGAGATGTTTGATTCATTCAACATTGTGCATCATGATAGGAAGTTCAATGATTTGGCAGAAAACTTGCGTGTTGGGATCTTGGTTTGATAATTGTGCAATGTCCCCATATTGTGAATATGATGTTGAAGTATTAATAAGGCCATCTATCCCTGATAACATTAAGCATTGGTAGGTTTTTGATGATGATGCTCAGGTCAAAAGATTTTTGTAGAATAAAGGAGAGTTTTCTGATCAAAATATTGATTGGGATCCAATGGTGTGTGTAGTAGAGGGTAAAGAAACCTTGTTTGGCAAAGGCATCATCCAACTAAAAACCAATACCATTCCTAAAGGGCTGGTTGCTCTTGAGTCAATTTCTATAGTGTTGATTGCATTATTAACATATGCATAGTAGCCTCAAGGGATGTTGAGGAGCATGACCTTGGAAAAAGGATAAACCAAGGAAGATTTGGTTAGGAAGTAATCTCAAAGAAGGAGGAGAAAATAGTCATACATCTTGTTGAAAAAAGTATCAAGATTGCATGGCTTGGACTTATTATGAGATGAAGGCATACAAAGAAGATTTGTTTCAACATGAGATTCCCTTGGATTCTAATGCAAAACCATTTAGGCAGAAGCAGAGGCCAATCAATCTGCTCCTATCTCTCAAAATGCAAGAAGAATTGAAGAAACTGAGAGATGGAGGGATTATTCAACCCACAAGATATTCTTCCTGGGTTATAAATCTAATACCAGTTAGAAAAAGAATGGTGACATCATGCTGTGTGTGGATTTCATAAATTTGAACAGAGCATCAATGAAGGATAATTATCCTTTACCAAACATGGAAAACATGTTGCTAGTGATGGTTTTGAATTACTTTCTACCTTGATGATTTCTCTCATTATAATGAAGTTGTGGTGAAGGAATCAAAAATAATTAAAACAACCTTTACTACTCCTTGGGGAACTTATGTGTATGTCAGGATGCCCTTTGGTCTGATGAATGTTGGAGCAACCTTTCAAAGAGCAATGGATGTTGCTTTTTTGGTTACATCAATGATTTTATTGTTGTTTATCAAGATGATGTGACTGTGTTTCTAGAAAGCGAGGTGATCACTTGCTGCACTTGGAGAAAATGACTGATAAGATGTAGAGAATATGGCATTTCACTCAATCCAAAGAAGTTCCATTTTGGAGTATAGAAGGAAAAGTTGCTTGGTCACATTGTGTCACAAGAGGGGGTGATGATTGATCTAGAAAGGGTAGAGGCCATCAACAAGGTTCCAATTCCAAGAACCAAGAAAGGAATCCAATGTTTCTTTGGGTAGATAAACTTCATCAGGAGATTTATATCAAACTTTGCTAAGTTGACCATTCCAATCACTTCCATGTTAAAGAAGGACCTAGTCATTAAGTGGGAGGAGGATTTATTCAAGATTTCAATGGGATTAAGAAGACATTAAAGCATGCACATGTTCTAGCAGCTCTTGATTATAAGAATCCCTTTTAACTATTTTCTTTTGCTTCGAGAACACCATTGCATCTATCCTATTACGAAGGATGATGAAGGTGCTGAGAGGCCAATTGATTTTTTCAGTAAGGCATTGCAGGGGGCTGAGCTTAAATACACTATTATGGAGAAGCAAACATTTTCCTTGGTAAAAGAAACAAAGTTTTTCAAGCCTTACTTTTTGAGTTCTAAGATTTTTGGTTATGTTCCCCACACCATGGTGAAAGACATCTTATCAGAGATGGAGGTCTCAAGTAAAAGATGAAAATGGGTGAACAAGTTGCAAGAATATGACATGGATATCCAAACCATGAAGTTGGTGAGAGGTTTGGGCTTGGATAAGCTTATGGCTAAGAGAAACTTGCAAACTATTGAGGTGAATGAGGTATAGAAGAAGGAAGGGTAGATGTCTTTGAGAAAATAATGAGTTCTGAGTGGTACAAGGATGTGATTTTTATCTCAGACATTTATATTGCCCTGAGTATTTGAGTAAGAACCAAAAAGGGCCCTTAAGTTGGCTTCCTATAAATATTTCATTATTGATTATGGGTTAGCTTGGAAGAACCCTGAGGGAGTCCTCTTAAGGTGTATTACTGAAGATGAAGCCCCCAAGATAATTGTTGATATCCATGGAGGAGTTTTTGGGGGGCATTTTGTTGGAAGGGTCACAACACACAATATCTCGAGGGCTGGTTATTGGTGGCCAACTCTTTTGTAACACTTTTTGTTAGAAATGTGAGAGTTGCAAAGTGCTTCTCTGTAAGATCAAAGCTTTAAGCTCCCTTCCTTTGCAGGTTATGTATCAATTGAAGCTCCATTCAAGCAATGGGGAATGGATTTTATTGGTGAGATTTCAGACCCTTTAAGTGCTAGCCATAAGTGGATTCTTGTAGCCACAGATTACTTCACCAAATGGGTAGAGGCAATCCCCACCAAAAGGAAACACACCAAATTTTCATGGACTTCATGTTGAACCATATCATCTATAGGTTTGGGGTGCCAGTCAAAGTTGTTGTTGACAATGCCATGAGCTTTAGAGCTAAACCCTGGTGGTAATGTGTAAAGAATATGGGATAAATTTGACATATGCCTCTAATTACAATCCCCAAGGAAATGGACAAGCTGAGTCCAATAATAAAAATTTGCTGAAGATTATCAAAAGAACCTTGGAGCTGAACAAGAGAAAATGGGGTGAATAGTTGAAGTTTGTTGTTTGGGATGATAGATTACTATTAAAAGAGTTACTCAGAAAGAGTCCATTTGAGTGGTGTATGGAACTTAGACCTGCTTCCCCTGAATATTCAATTATCCTCATATCAGTTCATTCAACAACTATAGGATCAAGAAGTAAGTCCTTATGATGCTGCATTAACTAGATTGTTGAACTTGATGAAGAAAGGAGGGCATCCCACCAAAGGCATGTAAAGTTCGAAAGAAGATGAAGAAGTTGTTCGATAAGAAGGTCACTCCCAGAGCTTTCAATGTTGGAGATCTTGTGCTACTATGGGATAGTAGGCATGAAGATAAGGGCAAGCATGGAAAATTTGACTCATTATGGATGGGCCCTTACTCCATTGATATTAGAATTGGTGAACATACCTTCTTCTTAAAGGACTTAGATGGGGAATTTCTTGAATTTCCTATTAATGGCAGGCATTTGAAACATTTCTTGGATTAATTCCCTAGAATCAAGGTGAGCATCATCTATACAGTGTATAGTTTGTTGTTTGTTTCTTGTCTTTTGTGTTTTCGCTCATTGGTCCTTGGTGACTTGTTTTGCTGGTTTCTTTGTTTATTTTTTTTGGGAGATGGCTCAATTTTTTTCTCTACAAGTGGTTCATTTTAAGAGATATTTGTGTCATGGAAATCGGAGGTGGAGAATACCTAGAATATCCCTTTTTAACCATTTTTCATGCGAGAAGGTGAATTTTTTTGGGGATTGCACTGAAAAATTTTCACATGATTATCACATCCCTCGATATTGAGCTGATGTGGTGCTCAAAATAGTCTCATCCATTTTGTTTCATTTATGTCGCCATTAAAAAAATCAATTTATACGCCTTTCAAAAGACCTTTATCCCCTCTATGTGCCAAGAAGTCCCAAAAAGATTTAGTTTTGTTTCATTTCAATCGCTCATGCCGTCAGGTATGTATCCATTTGTTTCTGTTATTTCTTTATTTGAGGATCTTGTTTTGGTCTGCAAAACTCCGGTTGACCTCCTATTTCTCATTCAAAAAAATCTCCATGTCACGCATCAACAAACTTCTTTGTCATTTTTCCCTAAATAATTGAGAAATATCTGTTGTAATTTTTCAAGTTCAAAATGCAATTTGGACAAATGTATTTAGTGACACATCATTCTTTTGCATTTAGTTGACGCGCGTCACTAAGGTGTTTCTCGGTCAAATTTAATCTTGTCAATCGAAAAGGTCACTTTTTTTGATGGTGGACTCAACTGGACAATGCGCGCTTTGCATTGTGACACTTTTTGTGTTTTTGGGAAAAGGGTTAGTGACCCGTAGCTCAAAGGTTCATGGGGCGTGTCTTACCACTAAGGCTCTGACGCGCGTACTAAACCTATCCTGACACGCAAAAGACCTTAGTGACACATTTTCAAAAAGCCATAGTCACACGTCGCCAATCGGACCTAAGATTTGAAAATTCACAAAGCTCTTGCTTGATGCATTCAAGTAAATGCCTATTGACGCATGTCACTCGAAATTTTGACGTGCGATTGTGAGCAAATATGAGCGTCGTAGCGTCTGCAGACCTCTCGCCTTTCTTCCTCATCGAAAAAAACTCCATGTTAGATTACCTCAACAAAATCTTTGTTCATGCATCTCTACGGTGTCAATATCTACAAGTATCTCCTTTTTCTAAAAACCCTCCTTGTCGCATCAATAACTTACCCCATTGTTAAATTATGGACTCGCGCGCATATTGGTGGGATATATCAATTGTTGAAAATGTTTTCTCATTGATGAAACAAAAGTTTCTATGGAGGCATGAATTTATGATCTAGGTTTATATTTTGGGATATTTTTCAAGGGTAGGAAATTTGCAAATTTGCACCCCTAAAAAAATTAAAGTGTAATGTATTTTAAAGTTTAACAACTTTCCAAATTTGTAAAAAATTCGTTCTCAAAATTTTCTCAAATGGAATATTCACCACTAAAATTTTCCCCGCTTTACTCGTAAGTGACTCCTTTCCAAATGGATATTTTTTCACTGTATATCTAAATTCTTGTGGCATATGGAAGTTCCCATCCCGAATGTCTTGGAGCCGATGCCAAATGCTCAAAAATTCTTGCCTCTATTTTGTCAAAGAGGAAAATGATTATCAATTTACATCCCCTTTAATTATCTCCCCGTGTTGTGCTTTGTAAGGTCACTTCTGTCCTTTTTGTTTGCATGATCAGTTTTATGGGACCAAATATCATATATGAATGAACCAAAATTGATATCTTAAGATCCCTTTCATTTCCAAAAGGTCATTTGATTTGGGTGGAAAAATCGGGACATCTCATGTTCTTTCTATTTTCCATATTCAAATTTATTGTCCTTTAGGTTTTTTTCCCTAAATACTTGAGAAAAATGAATGGATTCTGGCTTAAAGAAAGGCATTTGAGCTATAACAAAAACAAATAAATTCATTTCTTGTAGAATATTTCATAAACTCCATTGGTCTCATGTGGGGCATTTTTCTTCATTTTACGCTTTGAGGCACTCGTTTCTCATGGTTAAATTCCATCCTTGCATCAACGGGAAATGGTTCTTTTTGGTTATGTGACTTCTTTGATTGAATGGGGTACTGATAATTTTATAAATCACCTCACCTTGAAAACCGGTCTACATGGAAGAATGATGCTCTTTTGAAAATCACTTTTGGTTTGGCATTGAAGTTAAAGCCTTCGATAGACATGTGAGATTTCCACTACTTTTCCCGAACTTAGACAATTTTTATGCACCATGAAGGCTGTATAGTTTGGTAAAGGAACAGATGTGGCAAGCCTTCGCTCATTTAGGGTCTCCGCTTCTAGGGCACCATTTGGTAAATAAAACATGGAAGACACTTGGAGTCCACGAGTCATTTTGCATTTTGCTTGGATTTTTCAATGGCCAAAGGAGACTGAAACATGGTGCCTTCCACTCAGCTTTAAACCTTAAATAAATCTTTCCGGGCTAGACACATGGTGAGCCCAACTCTTCAAGGTCTAAGCTTTTGGGGACCATCTCAAGATGCGCCATTGTGATGCGTGGAAGTTTGAAATGTCAAAAGGTGGGGTAAGTGGACTTCGGAAGCAACTTGGATTTTTTTTTCCTCTTGTTACCAAAAGGATTAAAACATCAAAATGGCTCAGCAGACTACCCAATGAAAATAATCAAAATTTTCCCTAATCAATAGCGAAGGTGTGGACTTTGGGGAAATTTCAAAAATTTCCTTTTTGTGAAGAAAGGAGTTAAAAGTAAAAAGGAAGTGTGGTTCCACTGGACCCACATCGAAGGCTAAAGTGGAAGGGCGGAGCATGGGAAAATTAGGAAAATTTTCCTTTTCCAAAAAAGAGTGAAATAGTATAATTTGGCGTGGTTCCTTTGAGGCCCACCTTAGGACACATGTCGATCATTTCCCAAAGGTGGAGGTGTGGAGAAAAATGTGAAAATTTTACATTTTCCAAAAGATGTAAAAGGAAAAAGGAGAACCATGCAGCCCTTTAAAATTAGATCTCCCACATGGGATAGTCCAAATTCAAAGTAGAAATGGCAGGTTGTATCCATGTATCTATTTTTTCGCCATTTTCCCCAAAGATCTCCTAGGGGTACATATTCTAATGGTTTTCTCATTTCTTGATTCTCCTACATGCCAAATGAAGTGGGGCATTAATATGGATTTGGTTTGGTGGAGAAATTTGAAAACATCTCTCAATTAATAGAAATCGGATTCGAGATTTTTCTTTCCTTGTAAAAGATTTTGATATCTCAATTTGATGAGGAAAATCTGGGGATGTCTTTTACCATTAAGATGAGATCTTATTTCTGGGCTCAATCCGATCTTCCATTTTCTTCTTCCCGAGCACGCAAGGAATCGATTGACAAATTAGGGGTGGAAAATGGTTAGGTGAGTTAAAAGGAAGAATGATCTACTAGAGGAGAAGTTGAATGTGGATATGCTTTGAAGAGATCTTCCTCTTGAGGACCCGACAACTTTTTACATATTTGATTTTGGGAATCAGTGATCGAGATCATGGTGAGCACTGGTGCACTCAATGTCTCTGGTTTTGGGGGGGAAAAGGATTTATTTGTAAAATGTTATAAATAGGCATGATTTTTCCGTGAAAAGGGTTGGAGGTTAGAGGTTGGAATGTTAGAGTGTTAGGAGTTAGAAACTGATTTCCTAAGAGAAAAGCTTGATAGAGCCCATCTTTCTGAGGGACTATTTGAGGAACTTGTATATCTCTTTTATATTAAACTTGATCGTGTCAAGGTGGTTGTGAGTGTATAGCCATTGAAAAGCTTTGAGACTGTTCTAGAAACTTTCCCTGCTTGATAAGTTTAATCAAATTTGAGTTATTTTGTGTTGACTTTGAGCAATTAGTGTTTGCTTTGTTTCAAAATGTATGCAAATAGTTTTATTCATTCCTATTGCAATCTTATACTGAATTTTTGTGAAATCACACAGGATCTCATCCCTGTGACAGTTTAAAGGTATCTGTAATTTCATTTCAAGAAGAGCCTTCATCTTGGATGAGATAAACAAATTTAAAATCAATTCACTATCATTTGTTGATAAAGATTATCTGTAAGTCTTTGGGTGTACCTTAGGCATGGTTGAATAAAAAACTATAGTGTTTAATTGGGTCCTCTAATTCGAGCCTTCGTGTTAGGGTCTTAAAGATTATGTGAAAATGTGTTGATTTGGGCCTCCATTGAAGCACACCTTCTAGTTGAAGGAATGTCTTGACTGTTCTGAAGCTTTTTGATTGTAAAGTTTCTCTTTATTGTAAAGTCCCTCCAAAGGTCTGGTATAATCAACTTTATCCTGCTTCACCTCCCACCAAATTTCATTCAAAAACAATTAATCATACCCATACTACCCCTGTTTGTCATGTGTGTATACAAATGCAAAATTTTACTACCAAAACATGTAGAAACAATCAGGTTTTCATTGTCTTTAGTGGCCTGAACCTTGCTTAGAAAATATCTCCATTATCTAGAGTGACAACTCATGAGAGTTAGGTTTTGTTGCATTGATCATATTTTCTTCAAGGTCTTCTTAATAATTTCACAAGGAAGGACATCTCCATCTCCTCCACAAATATCAAGGCTACAAAATGGTTCTCTCACCTTGGTTGAAAGGCACAACCATAAAGTAGTGAGGATAGATCAAATCCTCTTGGGTGTTATCCATTTCTCCACATCTAAGTGACAGAGGGCTAGTTAGATCCCATCCCCAGCTACAAAATGACTCACTATGATCTTTATGTTTCTAAGCTTCTGCCAAACTCCGTGATGCTTTCTCACTTTGAAGGAGAATCCACTTGGGTACCAACAATGCGCTTGGGTAATATTTATTTAGTGAATGAGAACTTCAAATTTTACATATTTGTATTCACAAAATTTGTTATACAAAATAAAAAAATATTTTTGTTAATGATATTTTTAAATAAGTTATATTACTTCAAAATCTACATAGTTGTGATATTGTAAAATTATTATGATATATTTTTCAAAATTTTAACTTTATTTTAAAATTTTAGTATATTAATATTTTTAAAATTTTAAAAATATAAATTCTTTGAATAGAAAAATAGTGTCAATTTAGTTATATTTATATCTAAGGTATGGAAATAAAATTTAC
Organism: Taxus wallichiana var. yunnanensis; assembly: GCA_018340775.1. Classification (NCBI taxonomy): domain Eukaryota; kingdom Viridiplantae; phylum Streptophyta; class Pinopsida; order Cupressales; family Taxaceae; genus Taxus; species Taxus wallichiana. The sequence goes on from CM031241.1 coordinate 371,968,786, forward strand.
TCATAATAAATAATATTTATAAACTTTAGTTAATAATTAAAATAACTTCATGCACATCATGTTGAGCAAATATTTGATTGGAAGGAAGGAGTAGTGATAAGAAAACCAGAGCGGCGATAAATATTTTTGCTGAGATAGAGGTATTTACACTTCTCCTACATCTGAGGTAGAGGTATTTTACACTTCTCCTCCACACATCTCTGTGCTTTGAATTGGAATAAGATCGAGAAGGGTTCATGAGAAAAACTTTAATCTTCATCCATATCATATTTCGTGAGGATCTGTATGCCGTTGCGCCATCTCTGGAAAATATTTGGCATTATCACGTAGATTACCATTGGACTCCAAGTCTGTTGAAATATTTTTCTGAATCTACGTGTAGAAGAATCCAAGTGTTTAAAAAATAGTCAATGTGATACATTCTTATAGAGTAAATTCTATTGAATTTTTCTTGATTGCATAACATAATTTTTAGTTTTTAGGTTTAGGATTCACGGGTTTTCATTCCAAATTCATTGAGGGTTTAATCTAATTCTTTTATTTTTCTGATTATTTTATAAAAAAGTTTCAATTTTAAATTGAAATAACTTTAAAAAATTAGTGTAATGCTCAATGAGTGCCATTTTCCCTTTGTGATTGGCCTGCTCATCATCTTGGTGATTGTGCTTATTCATGCGGATTTTTGTATTCCAGAGGAAGCGTCAATGGATGACGATGAAGCTGTTGGTGGGGGTTGTATTCCGATGTGGACAACTCTGCCCCCATTTTTACTAGCTAGGGTTTAGGGTCGAATTTAATGGAATTTGATTTGACTTTTTTTGGGTGAAACTGGAGTAAGTATTATTTTTCTGTAATAATTTTTCTTACAATAAGAATATGCATTTTCATGGATTAGTCAAATTGAGAAATGAGGTGAAAAATATGGTCACAAAGCCAATATTATTACTATAATTTCATTGAGAACCATTTCACTTAAGATTGAATCATGTTGTTATAGATGACATTCATAATATACAAAATTGGGAGATGTGTTGAATCATTGATCACTCAAACATGAATGGAGTCGATGACAATTATAAACTTATGCAATTTCACTTGCCACACAAGGTTGCATCATTAATGTTTATGTCCATACCAAATTGACTATGGTTTAAGAGATAATAAAGATTTTCTTAACTCTATCTATCTATGTATAGATAGTTGTTTACATCAAACTTTTATTTTTGTGCATCAAAGCTATTTGAATTTTTATATTGAAGCCTTGAATTATTAATTCTAAGATTACATTTAACTATATTTGCATATAACTAGTGTTGGGAAGACAATGTCGTCAGTACCAAAAATTAAGAGCTCACTAATAAAAAATTGGAACCACTATTAAATGGTGTGGATCCATTTAGAATTTGGAAAATGCAATCTCATTGTCTCGAGTGCAATTATATTTTCATGGTCTTAGATTGCCTACTCTTGTTTGCTTTTGTATCAGCTATTATGGAGTGAACTAAGAGCTTTTCGAGAACAATGTTTTGAGCAAAAGAAAAAACATTTTTAATATTTATAACGAAGAGTGGTGGAAAATTAGTTGATGGATTTATTGCATATTTTATATTTTAGGAAGGAAATTTCATTTCAAAGCAATCTTCCAATATGTATAGGCATGCTTATATTTGGGATGTTATTTGATAATGGATATTAGTTAAAGTGCATCGGTGTACAGTAGCAAATGACTTATCAATCTGATCTGTAGTAAAAATTTGAACATTCTTAGAAATATCTATGTTTCAAAATATTCTTAGGTAACTATCTAGCAGTGTGAAGTAGAAAGCCAAGGAGTAAGCTCGTCTAGTGTTTGATGGTATGCCAAAACACAATATGTTCACATAGAGGACAATGATAAGAGAGTGTACTCACTTTGGGTTTTTGAAGAATCCATTAATTTTTATAACAGAATGAGATATGCAGGTTTTCACCCTAATGTATTTTTTTAGTTAATGTTCTCAAGGCATGTGCAACAATACAAGAGTTGTAGAAGGGTAAGGGAATTCATTGTTGTGTGTTTTGAATTGGGTTGGAATGGGATGTTGTTTTGGGGGATGCACTTGTAGATATGTATGACAAAATGCCTCAAAAAGATCACTTTTTTTTAGGTTTTCAGAGATTGACCTCCTTTTTATTACTTCTCACCAGGATTCATTTATATACAATATATATTCAGTATGTGATTTCATACTAATCTAGATTTTAGATAGTGTGTTGCTTATGATTGGAATTGGTCTTCTGAGGTCACATCATCCAACCCATGGGAGACCCAGTCTGCAAGAGACCTTGGCATCACATTTCATTTAAGGCGAAGTAGACCTCAAATGGTGTTTGTCAAATATAAATCTCACAAATCACCATGGCCTTAAATTTCAAGAATGGCACTAGATGACATGTCTCTTTATTGATTGTGATGTTTTTGACCAACTTTTTTGTGCCATTTTAGTCTTCTCTTGTGCCCATCTGGTGCTTTCTCTACTTGTTCAACTTTGATAGAGATTCCCTAGGCACTCCAACTGTATACTTCTTTTCTTTATTTTCCTTGTTGCAGTTGGACCGAGATACAATAGGAACTTATATTGTATACCATGCACACACACTTCTTCTGAACCTTGGTCTTTCATTTGCTATAAAAATAATATTAGTTAATACACCAAACTGGAGTTGGTGATAACATGGATTTCAAGTAAATTCATTTTGTTTCAATTTTCAATTGTTGTGATTGCAGAGCTCTTCATGAAAAGGAGAAAAGGCCCAAGGGAGGCCTTACGAGAAATTAATTCTTTTTATTAGTTCTTACATGCAGTTTCACCTATTATGTTGTGCCTGGCTATTTGTTTCCAATGATCACATCCCTGTCATGAATCTGCTGGATATTTCCTAAATATGTGCAACTTGGTATAGGTGTCATTGGAATAGACTGGTCAACAATTTCTTCTTACTTGGGAAGCCCACTTGCGAGTCCTTGGTTTGCCATGTGAACATAGTTGTTGGATTTGTGTTTGTAATGTATGTGATGACACCATTGGCATATTGGCTGAATGTTTTTGATGCAAAGACATTTCCCATATTTTCTAAGGATCTTTTCACCTCCTCTGGCCAAGAGTACAACATTTCCAAGATTATTGATTCAAATTTCCATCTGGACTTGAAGGCTTATGAGGAGTATGGCACATTACATTTAAGTACCTTTTTTGCTATGACATATGGAGTGGGATTTGCTGCATTGACTGCCACAATAGTTCATGTGCTTCTTTTCCATGGAAAGTATGTATCCATCTCCAAGTCTTTATCTTATTTATAAATTCAATAGAATTATGTGATGTCACCAAAACTGGTTGAATGTATTTTCTAAAATATCAATGGTGCAAAAAAATTGTGACAAGGCCTTCAACCTTTTGAGGCAAATGCAGTTATTTGGGGTTGTGTCAAATGTGGTCAGTTGGAACACAATAATAGGTGGTTATGCTCACAAAGGGCATAGTCATGAGGTCTTGAGGCTCTTTTGGCAAATGTTAATGGTTGGAGAGAAGCCAGAGAGCAGACACAATTGTAATTGTACTCTCAATATGCATATATATAACATATCCACAACATGGTAAAAAAATACATGCGTACATAATCAAAAATGGGGTTATGTCAGATAAATTTGTAGGAAATGCATATTTTTGATATGTATGTTAAAATGGGGAGTCTAGAAGATGCCCACCAGGTATTTGATGAATTGTTTGATAGAGACAAAGCCTTGTTCAACTCAATGATTGCAGGTTATACTCAAAATGAGCATGTTGATTAAAAATTTTATGAAGCATTACAAATCCAATGTTAAAGGAAAAAGGAAGGAAGGAATTCCACTTTAATCACTTGATTTTATTCAGAAACCATTTTGAATTAGAACATACCAATTCTAATATATCTAGGGAACTTTTTAATCAAGTAGTAGCTCCAAAACCACAATGTACTTGTACTTCTCTGTAAAGCTTGAAATAATGTTGAGGGTGAATTATGAATTGACGAGTTCTTATTAAGTACCAGGTGATCCTGCCACATTTATATGTAATGACCAAGGGTTCTCATCCATGGATGAAGATCTATGGTAAGAAATCTGGATATTTGTGTCTATTGAGTTTTTTGAGAAATGATGGGAAACTAGAAGTGAATGTTTGGGAATAATTATTCAAAAGGACTCCAAGCTCTTATATGTCATTCTTCAATATGGATTGAATTGCAGTCAGGACTCCATGCAAATTGGGACTGAGTTTCAAGTGAGATCTAAGAGGTTTCGTAGCATAAGAAGTATATAGAATTTGAGTTTATTGTACTCTGTCCCTCTTATGCTTTGAGTTATGGCCACAGTGACATGTTAAGTTGCGTAATGATAATCTTGAAAGCTAAATACCACATCCTACCTCACCTATGGATTGGTATTCAGAATTCCGTTATAAATAACATATGTTCGAGCTATTTTGTTTTTTTTTTCTTCGTAGTTTGAATTGTAGTTATTTTTCAGCTTCTAAGATCAATATATACAAAATTTTCAACTGCCCTTCAGTTTGTTGATTGCAAACATATGTAAATCACTTTTGAAGTTCTTGAATCCATATAAGTGGCTAAGTTCTTCTGATAGTTTTCATTCGGAATATGATTTTACCTGTTCTAATTAATGGGTAAAGACATGAAAAGAACATGTCACGACCCACAAGAAGAAGCATGTCCATGGGGAATGACTTTAACATTAATATGAGAAAGAAACTACTACTTCACTTCTATTACGGGACAGTAAAAGTTACAAAAATGCTCCCTTTGCCTCCAAATTTTGAATCACTCATAATAGGATTTTGGAGTTAGCAATTTACATCCAGCCAAATCATATTCAATAATTCATCTAAATTTTCTCAGCTTTCCTGCATAATAGTTAGATAGATGTTGATCACAAGGTTTCTAGCTTTTAGCAGTCAAAGTATACATGATCATCGATTTGTAGCCATTTATATACAATCTAAATATGTATCCCTGTCAATTTATATCTTTATATCCAATGGTATATGTCAGAAGCTTCATATTATCTTGAGAAACGTTTTAAACAAAATAATTTACTTGAATCAGTTACCTAGAAATGTGAGATATGGGAGCTAGGACAATGATGCAAATTCAAATCAGGGTATCCAAAGTAAATGAATAAGGATACAAACATATTATATGGTCACCAATTGATGTGGGTACATAATGGGAACATGGTCTTGGTCACCAGGGAACTTCATCTTGTGTCATGCCTGATCTAGCACTATACACACATTTCTTGTCTCAGAGGCCCAGTCAAACATTTCAAGGAATCTCTGGTTAGTGGTTTCTCTATAGTTGTCATCCCTTCCACACTTGACATGTACTAGATCCAATGTCAGCAATGACATTGAAACAAAATATGCAGGCTACAAAATCAGATAACAATCTTGTTGTCTCCATGCCTTCACCATAACCTAGGTTGATCAACCCTAGACATTAGCTTGACATCTTTTCTCTATAATCAAGTTGTCCTGGAGAATCTGTAGTGGATTCCAAAGCACCCTCTATGCAATGGTTGGGTGAGGATTGTGGCAATTGAGAATACCCCTGTTGTGTTGAACTGACAATCGACTTGGAAGAATGGCTGGAAAATTCTTGCATTAAGTATTGTCTTTCACCATCAACATTGCTTGTCCTTTCAAGAGTTGAAGAGTCTTCACCTGAGATCATATTCAGGTTTTAACATTCAATGATTCAAGCAAGCCACTGAATAAGTTTAAATGAAAGTACTAAAAAATGAAGTTGACATCAATGGTAAGGAAAGATTAGACTTGCAAGAGTGAAAAACATATAGATGGGCATCAAGGCTAAACAACTTACAGGAGAACAACAAATAAAATTAGATTTGTATTCATGTTTAGTTCAAATAAAATACTCTGTAAAATGCTACCACTCATGAAATAAGATTCACAAATGTATAGGTATGTACTAATTTGTAACAAATTTGAAATGTAGAGATAAAACCTTTAAATGTAATGTTTCATCTATATTCCTACACTTACAAAATCAATCACACCCCTATTCAACATCAACTTAATGGATAATTGGAAGATTCTAGAAAAATATTTTAGTTGGAATCACACTTTGAATTTGTAAGTAAAAAAAACAAGTTTCTTCTCTAAAATTTCTATATTTAACTTTCATAATTTAATAAAATGTTTTTAAATTATTTTTGTCAATCCTTTCCATAAATTTAAAACTATCATTAATAGTTCATTCGAGATAACCATGGAATGCTTGAATACTACCATATGCCTTCAACAAATATTAATACCTTGAATAGCATCTCAACCAATATGCCTTGAACAAATATTAATACAAAAATATATTTTCAAAAATAGTAATACCTTGAATATTATCTCTAACAATATACCCTGTACAAATATTAATACCTTGAATAGTATCTCAAAAATTTGACAAGAAGATGATCGAGCTATTTGGTATGGTGTTGTTTATATTGCTTGAAATCATGCAAGTGCAATGGGACGTCGAAAGGGATAAATTGGGGACACCTAGGGTAAGGAGGGAGAATTAAGAGGATAATGGGAGAGAGTTGCACAAGTATGACATACGGTAGTTTATGAAGGGGTGAGACACAAAAAGATATGTACCCAATCCAAAATGCAAGGAAGTGCATCTTGAATGTTTAGTAGGAGGTCATCAAACTATACAAATGTACTACTAGAACATTATTGGTAAAGTATTACATGCAATGTTATGTATAACAGAAAAATTCACCAATGTTTGGCCCTAGATCCACACATACAAAAGATTCTTTTGACAAGGTGAAAGTACTAAAGGTCACGATAAAAATGAAAGATCTATTTCAAATATAAACATCTCAAAATGAGAAAAATCTTTACGAAGGTTGTAGCCAAACGTTGTCAAAAAAATTGCGGCCAATGAAACTCATCTCATCAATGATAATATATTGAATATGATATAGGGATTCTCAAAATTTTAACAATTATTGGTTGGACAAATTTTATTGCTCTCATCCAAATGGGTGAGAAAACATGTGGTCTCTTCATTGCTAGATGGCTCATTAATTGAAAGATTTTCAACAAAGAAGGTAGTTTTTGAAACATGGTAAGGATGATAATTGTTATTAAGTATGGTTCAATTAAAAAACAATTTGTCAATGCACATTGCCAAAGCCAAAAGAAATGTTACAAAATAGCCTATTTAGCAGTTTAATCCAAAAATATTTCAAAGAAAATGAAATTTTAGCAAAAACATGCAAAAGAATCTTGGGAAGCAAAGACCAATGGCCAATACAAATTGAAGCTTTAATCTATCAAGAGTATCTTTTTGTGATACCAAGCTATGGTTGATTAAATAAAAATATAGATTCAATTATTGTTGGTTACTCTTTTAAGGCAGGAAGAAAGAGATGGATATTTAAATTTTAGACTTAAATTCAACATACTCCATGAAGATCTTACCAATGTTCAATGAAATAAAATAATATTTGCTAAGATGGTCTTTGTACTTTGCTGAACTTCTTGTGCATTGATATCATGTTCGATGACACTCTTAGTAAGCATTTTATAGAGGGAAATATGCACCGTATGATCACATGAAAGACTTCAAACCTTGCAAAGAATTTAATAATACATGTTGAAAAATTTCTTCACATTATAAGCCCATTTAAACACAAACTTTAGAGCCATATTATAAAAGAGCACAACATGATAGTTAATGTTAACTATTGATAGGGATAATAGAATGGTCGGTTTTGAAATGTTACTTTTCATTAGAAGCGCATGATAAGAGAGATCGACCTAATAGTGAACATTAACTCCCAATATACATAATATGGAGTGATTATGAATGTTTAACATATCCTTATTTTTGTAAGTTACTATACTTTTTCATTATCCTCAACAAACAATGTTGAGTCTAGAGACATGCCTTAGATGGCATAAAGACATTGAAACCCAACTTTTCCTCCACATAAATATGTGTTTTGACCATTTTTGGCACCATATGTTTTAGTATGGTTCAAAAATTGGTTTGAAAAATAATATTATAAATACTCTATATACTTGTTTAAAAGATCATTTTAAAAAAATGTATGTAAAACAAATTGTATGAAAAATTATCCAAAAAGAAATTTTATATCGCAAAATTAAGTATTTATAATTATTATAATTGAGCCAAGCAATACAAAAGAATTTAATTAATATAATAAATAATAAAAATTAAATTATTTACATTATAAATTTTAATAATTTAAAAATATTAGATACTTTTATAAAGGATTCATATATAATATATAATCTTATATTATACAATGGTACAAATTCAAATCTTTACAAATAAAAATCTTTAATTCATTTATATGATGCTAACAAAATATTTTAGCAGCAGAGAGCCGAAAAATTAACATTGGCCTTTTTCATCAAGAAAAAATCATTCTCTACAAGAAATAGTAATTATTTACGCTATATTGCATAACATAACTCAACTAATGTTTACCATTTTGAAAATACATGAAATCCTCCATTTATTCATCTTTAAACAAAAATTAATTCTAAAAATGTAAAACATTTCCGTAAATTTCATTTTTTAGAGGCTTGAGAAGCGTTAAAGAAGTTAATTTACATACTAAATCCATCTTCAACAAGATAGTTAAAAGTGTGGCGATTTCTTGTTTGTGTTAGAAATATTTTCTAGACACTTGTAAGCCATGGTACAAAACTTTCCGGAGAGAGATCAACGTACTTGGCCAATCCGACCAATAGAAACACTTTTCCTCTAAATCAACAGAAACAACAACTTTAGTAACATGTCATTTTTGGGATTCAATTTCAGGAGTATACTTAGTAAACAACCTACCGAAAATATATTTTTGTTCTTCCTATATATTTTCTGGGTTTCTTTCTATGTTACCCTTTGCTTGAAAAGAAGGAGATGATATGAAGGTAGAAAAACAAAACCTTGATGCCGTAGTTTACAACACTAAAATCATGTGGCTGCAATGCCATCCACAAAAGCCTACGTGGAGGAAGCTAGGTGGGCACTCCACACGGATTTTCTGACACATTCATCATTTTATGGTTTTAGAAAATTGGAAATTTACTTTACAATTGGGAAATAATATAAATGGTTGAGTATGAAGGTGAAGTGGATCCTATATTCATTCACGTGACCAATCTGCTGTCATTATGAAAAATTTAGTCTCATATTTAATGCATATAAACCTAAATAACTGATGCTCAGAAATTCTCTAAAAGGTTCCAAAAAAAGTTCCCATTTGAAAATATACATTGAAAGAAGTTGTCAAAAACCCCAAAACAAAGATTGTAATGCTAACATTTAACACTCACAAAAACAACAATGAAAAGACCAATTTTTTATTTATTTATATTTATATTGTAGTACACAAGATACTACAGATATCACTTAGGAAACACACAACACATGATATGTTTTCACAAGTATTAACTCATATAGAAAACATGAATACACTTGATGCACATCAAGGATACTTTTATTTTTATTTTGACCGATAAGGCACAACATAACTATTCAAACATAATGACTCAACTATGAAACAAACTTGTAGATAGGGTCCTTCCAAAATTCATTATAAACATGTTTCAATCTTAATTTAAGTTCCCGTAAGGCTCATGATATGATAATCATAAATTTCTTTTTCCTTTTGTTGGATTTGGACTCTATACTGTTTAACATTTAATTTATGATGTATCTCATTTAATGAGAATCATTGACATTATTTCAAGTACTTGTTTAATTCATTCATTCATTAATAGGGAACTTATTTTCTTCAAATAGTAGTTATCGACACACAATGCTACTTATTGATATCCATAGGATTCACTCCTAAAGGCATGTATCTTGATCTTATATCATACCTCCTTACGCAATGCAAGTAATGTGAATCTAGAGGAGGGAAGGTTCACATAATTTCTCAAGGATTTAGGGTCAAGTTTCTTTCATTCTTTTATAAATTGATAATTGAGGTACCACACAATAAGCATTATAAGAAATAGGTTCTTTATCCATGAAAAAGGGTTAAATCACATTTTAAGGAAGATCATGTTTCACTTTCTTGCAGAATATCATCACACTATTACACTTTCCAAGGCCAAGGATTAATTATAAGTTTACTATTGTTATGCTCAAAAAATTAACTAAGGATTCTAAGGCCCTAACATAACAACATACTTCCTTATTTTCTTGTTTCTAGATTAGGTTTCCTAAGTATGTTTTTGTGTCTAATGTAAGGGGTTTTATTTCACCCTAATTAGATTCATATACTTTTATAATGAATTTTGTAGACTACTTGTAAATAGGGCATTTGAATCCTTATGAGATGAGTAGCCCTGTCTTAGGATATTTATCTATAAGGACAAGATCACATAGTTTCACATCATACACCTATTACCTAATAGGACTAGTGGGGAAGAAAGATGGAGTAGTTCATCATTTAAAGGTTAGGGTTCATATAATATTTTACACAATGTGGATCCCTTCCTCACCACAAAATGGTTTGAACACCTTATATGAGTGATCCAAATTTCACATTTTTCCAAGCACAACCCTTTTCAGTTACATTTTCACCAACTAATCATAAATTAAAAAGTTTCCAAGTTTCTGAATTAACTCTTAGTATTGCACCATAAAACTGAAATGATAAATGGGGTTTGGTATTGAGTTCATTTCTAATCCCAAATCTTAAAGGTGATTGTTATTGCAAAATCACAAACTCCCAAAGGTCTAGTTTTGTGTGGGACATTTTGTGTGATCTGCATAACATTGGACCATATCTCAAGCTATGGGACTTGCAAACTTGAGATGGACCTCCAGCTAAAGTTGGTTCTTGTTTCTAAACTACCTTCCAAAATCTACTTTAGTGAAGGATAAACTAATCTATCCTAATCTAACCATTCCATGGAATCAAGAGAAAGAGAGAGTGAAATAGAGCCTACACTAAAGCCATGATAAACTAGAAAAGGAAACGGAGAGATACTCGATGAGGGAGGATGAAAGAGGGGGAAAAGGGAGATGGGGAGGTTTGGCAGAAGTGACACAAAACCAGCTCCTAATCCACCATCAAAACTCCAAGAAACACGAGATCTTACACTGTAAATGTGAAATGTATGTGAAGGAAGCAACCACGAAATGGAGAGGCATAGAGAAACAACAAAACAATGTAAAGGGTTGAAGAACACCACAAAAACACAATTGTTATTATTCTAGAAGGTGCAAAAACCATTACATTTCTTCTCGTACACACAAATCCGCTTGCCTAGCGTAAGAGAAGAATAACAACTCAAATGGAGTTGGAAAACAAATTTGACAGAGTTTCCCTTTACCTTAATGTCTCCCCGCTCAAATGAGAAGTGTCTAAAATATATAGAAACGATGAAAACCAAAGAGAATGAAGAAAAAATAGACTCTTCTCTTAGAGATCAACCACCAATAATTAATCCCTACAAATCTACCTATAATCTGTCAAGATTGGTTCCCATGTCTATTTGGCGTGGTGGAGAAGGAAGAATGGCTGTAGTGCCCACTTTCCCGTGACACCTTTTTACACTAATCATGATACTTCTGATTATATTATAGACATGATTATGGACCTTATTATAGTATGATGATAGATGTTAGATCATGGGTTATTATTGACTTGATTCATTATGATGATGATTATTAGAGACACTTTGGATATTGATGATGGTATAATGTTTGACATGGCTATACTATGGATGTTTTGTGGACCTGTGGTATGTGGATATTGTGAGTAGACCTAGAAATGGAAATTATTAGATGATGATATACATGTTGAGTAAAATTTCAAATGACATTGCTAGATTGCTTTGATGTTGTTGTGCTTCAGTATATCTTGATGATTTTGGTAATTATATTGATATTAGTTTGGATGTTTTGATATGGCCATGAGGCCGAAGGAGGTATTTTGGTTTTGTAGGTGTAAAGTATCACAACAAACATCGGTAGATTGCAGACCAACCACATTGGAATTCTAGAGGAATTCAACAAGTTCACCATGGCAACTAGTATTTGTTTGTGTGTGTGTCTCGTGTGTGTTAGGGGTTTCCATGGGGGGATCACCTTTAATTGTTACCAAGGGGTTTTATGTATTTTATTTTATTTTTTTCCTTTTGTTTAAGTTTGCATGTGTCTATTTTGTGATGCTTTTAACCCCTTTCATTAATTATTAAATTGTGTGTAAATTTTGTGAGTAATAATATTGTAAAAATTAATAAATCAAATATGTCATAAGAAGGTAATTAATGAGAGTTGTTGGCCATGATTTAAAGTGATATAAGTATGTGTAAGAGATATGTAAGTGATATGTGAATTGAGTTTTGAGTGTGAAACACTCCACCTTCTTGGAAATTCGAAATTGTCCTTGGAGGCTGATTTTGAGGCTTGTGGGACAAGTTAAACTTGTCCCATACCTCTTAAATTTAATTAACAACAATACCTATGGTTGGGGAGTTGAGATTAGACTTTTATAATGCTTTTGAGATGGCAGATTGTAGGTTTTAATTGCACTTTTCTTACATGATTTAATTTCAGTCCTTTGGGGTGTGGGTTGGATTTGAGTGTTTAAGTAAACTGTCATATTATTCACCCACCTATTTATTATGCTTTGGAGAATGAAGTTGACTTTTGGGATGGGGTTGAAGATGTGTGATAGGGCATCCTACGTGGATATGCCTCATCCTCTTCCCTTCCCTCTTCTATAAAATTTGAATGGCTTGCCTTGTTTTGGGGTTGCTTCATTTTGGAGACTTTATTCTTGGGAGAATTTCTTGCTATTTTGGGAGCTCTTGCTTTGAAGAATTTCTTTGGGAAGATTGTTGCATGCTTGTGCTTGGCTATTTTGGATTGCTTGCATTAGGATAAAGCTTGTTGTTTTGGAACTTGGAACAACTCAATCATGGAGAGGGAGGAGCTTGACTCTTGAAATGCTCTTTTTTATGAATGTAAGTGTTAATGTATGAATTTTTGGCATGTTTGTGGGTTGTTGGGTAGATGGCCTAGGAATGGTGTAGGAGAAGACTATGGGCTTATATTTTAAGGGAGGAACAAGTTTGTTTTAGGGAGGTATAAGGGTGGAGGGAGTTGGGATTTGGGTTCCACCTGACAAAGAAATAGCTTGCATTTATTTACTCATTATGGGGTGCCATAAGAGGTTGGGGAGGCATAAGGAAATGTGAGAAATAAGGGGTACTTGGGGGAGGCATAAGGGCATGTCAGGGATTTGAAATGATATATATATATATATATGTGTGTGTGTGTGTGTGTGTGTGTGTGTGTGTGTGTGTGTGTGTGTGTGTGTGTGTGTGTGTGTGTGTGTGTGTATGTATGTACACAGACACACACATATGTTGGTGGTTTGTTCTCGGTGGTGATACCCATTTCCCCTTTCTGGAGGCATAAGAAAAATTCCGCGTAGTTTTTGCTCCTTTGGCTTGCTTGATGAAGTCTCAGTAATGTTTGTCATGTGTTTAATATAGTTGAAAACTACATTCTTTTTTGGACTGTGTTTTCTTGTGATTATGCTGCTTGAGTGTTTGTGGAAGCCTGTTGTTTCCATGAGTTGGATCACATCTTTTATTGCTTTGTGGTTGGGGCTCGGGGCCAATGAAGAATGACGGCTTCTCCTCTTCATTGGATGTCTTAGTTGGGTGGAGAGAGTTACCTTTCCGCTACTTTTTTTTTTGTGATCAAATTGGAAGAATGAGAAATCTACATGTTGTTATTCGGAGCTGAGATAAAGATAGTTTTAAAATCCTTGTGAAATGAAATCTTATCCTAGCCCCTTTCCCACTTGAAGAGGATGATCTGTGTATTCATTATAATGCAAATATACTTTGTATTGGCAATGAAAGTTGAAATTTTAAATGTAAAAGAGTTATACTCTATATTCTGTTTTGGAAATAATGTTAAAGAATGAAACGTGTTTTGTATGTTGCATTTTGAAATCACATGGAAGGGAGGTTGTAAGAGTTCCATTTGAATTAATGGAATTGTTTGCCTTGTTCATATGATATTCTTCCATTGGAAATATGCATTCAACATGTTGTATGAAATCCTGTTTGGAAAAGAGGAAAAGTGAAACACGTGTGAAGAAAATGTAATATTATGCCTTGTTTATATATATATATATGATTCCGAAGGAATAAAAGAAGGATGTTACAAAGTTTTCTTTTGAAATCAATAAATGTTGTATAACCTTTCTCAAATTACACAAGAGTAGCATTGAATCTGATCTTTATATATAATTGAAATCTTTGTTTTAAAGAAAGAAATTCATATAAAGGAAATATAATACTCTTCCTTTGAAATATGTAATTTTTTTGGAAATCAGAGATGTATTATAGTTTTTGAATAAGTTGAATTAAATCAACTAAATGCATTAGATTAGGTTTGGAACACATTATAATACTTGGAAGAAGAAAATGGCAAATAGACCTTTTTAAAATTTGAACTTTATCAAGTTTTTTCCAATTTTCAATTATTTAATCCTGAATGCTCGTGATCGAATCAAACAAAGGAATAACAAATGAAACATTAATTTGGGCATAATAAGATCTAACCAAATTCATCTAGACTTTAACACTTAAGGAAATTCTTATAAAACTTAGCAAAATTGGGCTCAAACCATTTTGCAGTCGTGTTGCTATCCAGAAATGTAAATGTTCAAATTGCAAATCAATTAGACAAATTGAATCTTGAAATCTCTCTTAAATACACCTAAGAAAAATTTTCCATGTCTATTTGACATGTTGAGAGAGGGACAAGAACAAATTTAAAAAAATTTAACAAGTTAAAAATTACTAGTTTGCACTTTGTAAAGCTCAAGTCATTTTCTTGAAATTGACCCCTTAAACCTTATCAAAATCTTAAATTAATGATACATAAGTAAAGAAGATGTCGAGATATTTCTAGAAATTCCTTGTTTTCCCAAAATTGAGCTCTCTATGAAAATTTATGGCCTTCTGAAGTTTTTCATCCTTGGCATAAAAAAAAAAATTGGGAAAATTTTCCTTGGCGGGCCCACGGGCCCGAATTTTTCCCTTAACTCTTAAGAAAATATTGGGGATTTTTTTGTGCCACCCTCTCGACCCACAACCAATTGGAAACTTCCACGTGGTACCACAAGGCATCGGCGAGGGGTGGATATCTTTTTAAATTTAGCACTCTGGAAAATTTTGGGAAAATTTTCAAATTTTCCTCGCCACTCCGGCCCGCAGCCTAACAGGAGCCGCCGTGTGGTATCGGAAGGTGCCAGTGGAGGCACGAGTGAATTATACCCTCTTATTTCTTTGAGGTGTTAAACTAATTTTCTCCCCACCATCCTTGCGTTGGCTTAGGAGATGCCACATGTCCTCGGACTTTTGGGAGCACGAGTGCGAGTTGGCTTTCGCCCGCACGCAGAAGATTTTTCAAAATGTTTCACCGCCCGCTCTCCCCGTGTTGACTTGGGAGGCATCACGTGTCCCTAGTGGACTTGCGGACTCGGGCACAATTTTTTTTTCCCCATGCGGAAAAATATCCAAAGATCTCCTCGTAGCCCGCCGACCCACCGTGTGGGGTAAATTTTCACCCCGGTCCGTAGGCCCACCGAACCATAACTCGAAAATATGAGGAGTTAGGAGGACTTCTTTATATCAAGGGAAAGGTGGGAAATTTTCCTATCAAATGGGAATAATTAATTAAAATTTTGAATGCTTTAAGTTTGAGAAAATCAAGTTGAACCTTTAAGCCTTTTAGAGAGTGGGTATGGTGAGGAATTACCCTCTGAACCTTATTGAACCTTCTAACCCTAAATTTTGGACCTTATGACCTCTAATAATTTTTAATAAAGAAAAATTATGTTCTAGTGAATTAGAATTTTTCTAGAACTTGTTAGTGACAGTTGTTGCCTTGTAACCTTGTTGTAGACTCTTTTAAACAAAAAAAAATTATTCCATAATTTTGCTAACTAATCCTAGGTTGTTCTTGGGTCTCAAGTGGGTTGCTTTTAGCGAAAGCGTTACAATGGAGGGTCAAATCAAATCTAGGTAGTTGAAGCAATTAGATCTCGTATTAATGAATTGAAAGATATTTTTCTATTTTCACCAATCAAATCCTTCTAAAACTAATATTTTATGCTTCCATGGTGAAGATGAGGTCGATACCTTTCCAATGGTACCAAATTTGTTGAATTTCGAGCACTAGATCGAAAGATATGCCCATTTGAATATTTGAATAGAATCCGTACAATAATGGCGAAAAACTAGTTTTGTAAAACGGATCTCGTGGGCTCGAAATTCACTTTGGCACCTTTTTCAAAAAATGAAAATTATAAAAGACCTCCTGCAGCCCCGTAGTCCCGAAATCCACTTTAGCTAAAAACCTTCGCGGGCCCAAAATTGAAATTGCACTTTTTTGAGAAAGTGGCAAAAAATCCAAAGTTGCATGATTTCATGTGAGCATGAAATCAATGATAAATCGATGGCATGACATACCTAGATCTAGCATAATTAACGTTTTAGTTTCCCATTTGCATAATAATAATAATTTTTAGTTGAAAGGAGTGGGTTAGATGAACATATTTATTTCAATTCATTTGACTTCATTTCTTAAAGAAGGAGAGAGAAAGAGATAGGGAGAGAGAGAGAACTACTATTTTGCCAAAAGTTCAATTTTACACAACAAGTCACATGATAGAGTTTTAAATCATTAGTTAAAAGTGTCAAAAAAATCGATGGGGGTTTGGTAAACCGACATGGGTCCTAGAACATTCTTTTTTATGTTTTGCTTCTAGTTGTAAAAATGTTCAATTTAGGCTCATAAGCTAAGCACCCACTTTCAAACGTCATCTTTTGATGAGAAAACAAACCATGGATATGTTTCTATGCATCCTTCTATACACAAAAACTTCATAGAACCGACGGAATTCAGAATCGGAGGATGGCTTTCAAATGGTGATGGGTTTTCTGGAGCCACCAGTCATAGGTTGTCCAATTTTACCTAGTCAAACAATGAATGGAGGCCTACAAAATACCTTTTCCAAAATATCAAGAATATTGTTTTCCCCGAATTGAAGATTCTCGGAAATTATATAGTAAACATACTAGAGGTTTGCTAAGGTGGAGAATAATTTCATTATTGAGGGTTCAAACATTGAGCCGATACGAAATCCAACTTTTCAATTTTAACATCTTCCTAAAAGTGTAACACGAGGTAATAGGGCTCCTAGAGGAGCATCAAAAATATCATAGATGATAAATTGAGGTCGATCTAATGATTGAAGTGACTCCTCAACTAACAACTTATAGGAATGAAACTTAACATCTCATTTCTAGAGCTACAAATCTTGTTTTGTGAGTGTCCGAAAATCACGATTTTTTGTTTTAACAAGGGAACAATCAACATATATATAGGGAACTCAACCTCAACTTGTCAATAAAAATGGGTATTGTAGAAATCTAGTTTGGTTAGGAAGTTTTCTAGATCATCTCAAAATGAGGGGTTGAGTTCATGGTTGTCTACCAAGGGATATTTGGATTGCGTAAGTTATGATATGACATCTTATTGTTTTGAACAAGTTTATCTAAAACAATCAAATGTATGATAATCCTAAGGTTTTAAAATTTTATTTCATTGCAAAAGAAAAACTAAAGTATGAGAATTATGAAAGATAAGGAGAGATGAACCATGCCTGTAAAATATTAACGTTCACCACGTACAAGGATCTCCAAGTGGGTTCACCCGCATTTCAGAAACCCCTCCATTTCTATTTTGTATCCATTTATCCCCTTTACAAACATTTATAAATAAGTATGGACAACTACTACAAATAAGAATCCCACTTTTTGTTATGCTCTGATGGGTACATACCTATTTCAAAGCTCTCCTATTGGCACAAACTAGGAAATTCTGCTACAGATTTAGGTTCTTTACTTTGCACTTGCCACTGTCATTTTCTTGAAGTTCCCCGAATCATTTTAACACCCCAATATACTCATGTGCATTTGTTTTAACTTTTCAAACCCTTTTCAACAAACCCATTTTCTGCATATCCTGCAGTCAATGTTGTCCACGACAACAATTTTGTTTTTAAACATTCTTTCAAACAGTTCACCTACTTTGTGTAAGGTTCCACATTTTGAATACATTTCTACCAGGGCCATTGAAACTACAACATCTGACAATATTCCTCTATCCTTTATGTTTTCATTGATATCCATACCCTATTCCAAATATCCAAGTTTGGTTCAAGCTGGGAGGATGTTGGCAAAGGTTAACGAGTCTAGATTTAAACCTTCCAATTGAGTTTTCTTTAAAATAAATCACCAAAGTTCCATCAAAATAAACACCATTTTGGGTATATTCAGCAATGATTGCAGTCCCTGTGACCACATCTCGTCGAGGCATTTTATCAAACAGTTCACTTTGTCTTCTGTCAACTGCATTTGGTGAGATGTTTCATAAGCCTTTTCAACATGCCCATTCGAAGCATCATATAAATCTTGCACCCCAACACACCCCCAACAATAATTTATGTCCCTAAAGACCGCAATCTTCTCAAGAATTTTGACATATGATTCACTTTCCTTGTTTAGGTGTCTGTAAGAAACTATTTTTCTAGAATCAAGTCAAGATATTTCCCAAAACTTCTAGATGGAAGTTAGTAAGAGAAAGAACTACATAAATTTTGATAACAACTGAGAGTGAACTCTTGACCCAGAAGTTCAAATTATAGGTGAAAATGGGTTATAAAAGAAGATTGAAATTCACAACATCTTAAGTGAGAAAACTAGACAGGCTTGAGTTTGCATTGAATAATATGTAGGGCATGGTACAAGGATCATTGAGGACTACATTTGATTTACATTTCCAGATTTATGTTGACCATAATACACAATAGCCCAGTTCTCTGAGATCTCTCTCTAGCTTTACCCTTGACCAAATTATACTTTAAAAGAAAGAAATAATCCAAACAAGTTACTGAGAATTGGACATTAATGGAAAGAGTTTCAGTAGCACTGAAAAATGGGTGATCTAAACCTTGAGAAGGTCATTATAAATTACAATGGGAATTTCACAAGTAACAAGAAGAAAGGAAAGGAAATGTCGATGCAAGAACGTAAAAGACTTCTCTACAATTGCAACTCAACATAATCAAATCTCTTCCTTCTGTGCAATACACATATCTCCTCTGGAAAGGCACAAGACAAAGCGCACAAAGAGTGGCACTTATAGACTACAAACATATTCAGGATGAATGACCTCAGGATACACAAATGAGTAGATAGATTACAATGAATTTTTTTCTATGGAGAGATAGTGGCAATAAAGAAATAAGAGTGTGGAAGGAATATTGAAAAATAGGAGGATGGGATCATCGTGGCTGCATCCTCAAGCTTGTCATCTTCCAGGCCTGCTCTTGAATGTTTTCTATCCCCACCTTACCATTATTTATCCTCCTCTATGATGCTCGTGTTGTAACTACCTAATTACTATTAAATATGCAACATTGACTGGGTTACGTCGTGGTTATTTCCTCTAGATCTCAAATAAAGTTCTTGTTTTATTATTCAAGGAGGTGATAGGTCTGAAAGGCCGTATGGGCGAATTGATATCCCCATGCTTGGTAAAATGGGTGGCTTTACCCTTCCATACCAGTTTCTGCCACACGCAACCCTTCCTGCCACACATAACCAACCAGCCTGCCCACCAACTTCCTCCACGACATTACTCCATTTCATTTCATTTCATTTTATTTTTATTTTATAGTGGCACTACAATGATCAACAAAATAAATTAAAAAGAATAGTGAAAAAATGAATTACTTGACCACCAATACTTAAACCTTCCTATCGAATCTACAAATGTTGAAGAGAAAATCAAAACTTTGAAACAACTCATCCTCAAAAAATAAAAAATATTTCAGTAAACCTCAACTCAAAAGTTATTAACACTAACATAAACACAAAATTTCAAAGTCGAATTTGCAGGCAAATAGATGAACAAAAGAAGTGTTTAAAAGAGAAAATATGAGTAAAAGACTCCATTATATTTTAGGAAGTGCTCAAAATTCAAAAAGAAGCTCTTTGTAAGGTGAACATCATTTGTATGTATTCTACTATAGATTTGTACCACACATAGGATGGACATAATTTGATTCATTACACAATTCAAATATTCATAAAATGAAAACCCAAATTTTCATTCATTGTGGTACAATTGACATGTAAGTGAAACGATGATCTAGACCTCGCAACTACCAATTAACCATAAACCCCCATCCTAAATATACAACAGGTGGGAAATTGATCTTAAATAAAAGATATTACCTTCAAGATGACATTTTGTATCTCTAGAAATTTGATGACAAAGACGACAATCGTCAATTCCATCTTCCTTAGCCTCATCAATAAAATGGTCATTGTACCCATTTTGTAATGCCCTGTTCTACGTTACACCTGTTCATCCTGTGGTGATCGAGTGCTAAGCATGGAGTGTCGTTGTGCCTTCGTCGACCTCGATTGCTGACCATTATGACTATAATTGATAATTATTTTACAAGCTGTAAAATGATAATAATGATAATAATAATAATAATGACATTATGATTGTATTATCGATCAACGATTGTATTTTATTATTACCTTCTTTATATCGATTGTTATCGATATCATCCTCTGTGATCGTTAAACTATCCTTTTGATTTTTTGTCACCTTCTACCGATCGAGCCTCGTTGCGCAAATGAGGAAGAGTATGTTTTGTGGTGGTGCCACGGTTTGGGAGTGGCGTTCGCGTAAATATTTCATTTAATTACTCAATCCCGTTCTCCTCCTGGGTCGACCGATCCCGCAATCTTAGAATTGTTTTAAATTATTAATTTTAAATATAGATTCTTATGTCCCCAACCTACCTTGTCTCTCCCTTTTGGATCTCCTTGTGTACCAAGTTTGGCGTGGGAAGGAAAGGTTAATGATGTTTTTTGACCTTGTTTCCTTGGTCGGCTGGAGGTGGGTGGCTTTAATGGCCACCTGCCATTGCATTAAAAACCCCCCTGCACCTTCTTGGCATGTTCAACTCCTGGTTGGTGGCCGCACCTGCCCATTTATTAAATTGTTGACTTGCAATCTGCTGTCACGTGGTCTACCTGTTGTTTTCTGCCCAAAACCACGAATGCTTGTTTGCACTCCATCAAATGCTTTGCAATGTATGAATTGCTACAGCGTGTTCGGATAGTAGATTCATTGATGGTGAAATGAAGGTCTATCGCCCGATGTTGTGTGGGTGGGTGTGGATTCTCAAAATCGTGTTGTACAGGGCGGTTTCGGTGGAGCGTAGAACTGAAATTCTCTTAGGAAAGTGTCGTGAGGAAGTAATTGGCTATATGCAATAGCTACAGGGTAGAGAAGTAAACTTATCTCGAAAATCGGTGGCCTCCAGGGAGAGTTAAGTGTGACAACTGCCATGCAGGCGATCCCAAGGAATCGTTGGTGTTGATCCCGATGTTGCGTTGCGTGCGACCACAGTCGTGGTCAGTTGTTGCAAAATCTTGCAGCTGTAGTAGAAGCCTTTTTGAGCGCTCCAACAAGCAGGTGGTCCAACTTCATTGTTATCTGTTCAGCTTCGACTGCATCCTCAAATTCAAGATTCTCCTTCAAGATATTCCTGCCAAAATCGACTATGTGACGGTGAGAGTGCTCCATTCAACAAACGTTACAATGTTCAGTCACGGATAAAAATTAATTTAGACTTACGATTCTACATGCAATTTGAATTATTTATAGAATCCAATGGTGTGTTGTTTTTTTTTGGGTTGAAGATGCGCTATTTAAAAGGTAGATCCGGATAAAGGAAGAGGTTAAGTTTGAATTTGATCAGCAAGCATGAAGACATTGAACAATTTTTGGAAAGCCTGCAATCTCTTTCAACCAGGCATGGTCGATTTCCACATAAACTTGATTTTAACTTTTCCACCGCATCTAAAACACAACCCAATATTAATATGAGAGGAATCAATGTGGCTCACTCTAGAAAGAAACCCTCAATATTTTACATATGCCAGAGAAGTAAAATAGATTCTACTACATATGTTTCTCTCTTGAAGGTTTGCATTCTCAAAAAGGAGTTATTACATGGCAAATGAATCCACGCTCACATGACTCGAGACGGGTATTATAAAAGACAGGCTTGTGGAAAATACGTTGATAAACATGTATGTCAAGTGCGGAAGCCTGGTAGATGCTCGAAAGTGTTTGACAAAATGTCTGAACGAGATGTCTGCTCATGGACTCTGATGATTGCGGCTTATGCAAGGCATGAACCTGCTGAAGAGGCGCTCGTAATCTTCCGCCAAATGCAAGATGTTGAAGCCGATCAGTTGTTTTTTTTTCCAGCGTTGTTTCGGCCTGTTCCAAATTGGCACGTATAGAACAGGGCCTGGAGATCCATGAACAAATTATAACTAGGGGTTTTCAGTCTCACGTGTCTGTGGCCAATACCCTTGTTGACATGTATGCAAAATGTGGCAATATGGGAAAAGCGCGGCAACTGTTCGACGAAATACCTCAACCAGATGTTGTTTCCTGGACAACCTTAATTGCAGGATATACACACAGTGGGCTCGTTCATGAGGCCTTGCAGATCTTTGAGTGAATGCCTCATCGAGACGTGGTATCGTGGAACACAATGATTGCAGGGTTTGCACAGAATGGATATGTCGATGAAGCTTTGCAACTGTTTAAGAAAATGCCTCGACCAAACTTGGTTTCATGGAATGCAATGATTGCGGGATTCACACAGAATGGGCACTTTGAGGAGGCGCTGATGCTTTTTCGAGAAATGGAATTGGCAGGTGTGAGGCCAAACTCAAAAACCTTTGCCTGTGTCTATGCAGTTTACCGGAATGGTTATTGTTTCTTTTGCGTGGTATTTGGGACACCGTGTGGGTGAGAAGCGTGACTTTGGTGGAGAATTAATTTTGGGACTGTGGGGAGAAGGGAACTGCACGTGCATGGCCATGAGATATAATGTTTAAAACAAGCATGTTAAATCTACTCCTTGTAATAGTTTTCTACCTTCTTTTAGTATCTTGAAATAAATCTTCTTTCCTATTGAATAGCGCTTTAGACAAATGTTTTCGTGGTTGTTTATATCGCTGCTGATTGTGTTGGTTGTTCCTTTAAATCTCGTTCCCAATTTCATTGGTTTTGCTTGAAATGTTCTTTCCTCTCTTATAACTTATCTATTTCATATTTTCTTAAATGGGCTACTTTATGATATTGAGCGATGCAATCTAGTTCATAGGGAAGGAAACATTTTAGAGTTTCGTTTGCTTATATGACTCTCTTTTAAAATAATTTGGTGGTATTTATAATTGAAGGCTTACTATATGGAAGGTTAAGCCTTCATATCTCTAGTTGGTTGATTAAATACGTATTTCCTGATTAGGGCTCTCCTGTTTTGCTAAAAGGTACATTAATAATGCCATTGTGTTCTAAAACTTGTTTAAGCATGTGGGCATTCCTTACTTTTTGTTTAATTAGAAAATGGCATTAGGGCTTTGTTTTAGAACTGTACATGGTTGACTGTTGTACCCAGTTCTAGAGGATGAATAACCCGACATCTATTTTGGCCTCTACGTGTTGAGAGAATTACTTTACATTTTCTGGTTCAAACTCTTGTGTGATTAAAGTAAGGGGAAACATTGTAAGTTTTATTGAATGAAATCTCTACAAATTTTATTAAGGGTCACGAGCAAAGCTATTAATAGCTGGACCGAAACAAAAGTTGTAGGTGAATCCATGGTATTGGACTCATGAACCCATTCTGTTAGATGACAAATTTTTCGGTGATAATATAATAGGTGGCTATATATTCATCTATTTGATATTTGCTAGACTTTTCCTTGATAAGCCCGCATGGATCGGGTAAAATTTCCATCTTCTATACCATTGGCAAGGAGCTCATAGAACTTCTAGGCCCGACGCACCGTGTAACCTTCCCGATGGATATGTGTGTTGGTTCTTATTTTTGTGCTTGTACTCGTGGTAAGGTCCTTTGATTCTAGGGCATCACTTGGTGTATTACCCACCATGTACTCGAATCCCTTTGTTTTCGAACTCGAATATCTTATACTTCAACTTGGTTACTAAAAGTCCCATTTTGTGGCTTTGTTAAGGAAATCAATTTTTATCTTTATTTTAAAATACTTATTGACATTTTCGGAAATATATAAAAATTATTAACTACTTTTGGGTTTAAACTTCCATTATATTATGAAGAGAAGTTGACGATTAGGATAAGGTTTGTTGGAATAATAATGGCCCTTTTTGTGTCTCATTTGTATGCGTTTTGGAAGGGTGGATTTGTTTTGTTAACTAGTACTACGTTTAAGAAATCCTATAAGAAGGTAGTGGTAAACTCCTTGGTTAAAAATGAAACTATAGTTGTTTTTCTTTTAAGGCGTCGAACCCTTATTACTATGAAGCCTTCCCCTGGGAGATTTGGATAACGTCGTTTTGTTTCGCGCCTACGATCATAATTAGTATGTTTTGTCTTCTCTTGGACCTCTTTAGATGGATGGATTGAGTATTGGATTCCAATCATGTAATCCATAGGATCACATGAAGGAAATATCAACCTCTTGACTTTCTTGTTCCTAACCCATAAGGTCTTGCCTTGATTTATGTAATTTTGTTCTTACTTGGTATTTTGACTTTCTCCTTGTTGGATGGTTTAGATTTCTCTCTCATGTGATTAATCTTGGAGTTGTGGGTTGTGTTTTAATCCATTTTGAATTTAGAACATTCCTTTCTTGATATTGTTAAATGTTAGCTTCTTCACTTGCAATGTGTAGCCTTAACATGCTCGAGTTCATGAACCGATTCTAGATAGTATTTTGCAGATGGATTATGCGAGTAGATTAAAGGAAAGAGTTGTAAAGGTTTCATCGATGCAATTTATGAAGTTCCTTGTAAAAATGTCCAATGTGAGGTAAATTTTGTAATAGTACTTGCAAAAGGAGTTTAGAAGACTTCTTGCCTTGGGTTGTTCTGAAATTTCGTGATGATGTTGTCTTGTCCTTCTGTAGGTAAACTAGTAACTTACCTTTGTGAGAAATGGTATTCAATATTTACATCGATATGAGTATTGTAAAACTTTGATTTTGAGAATAAATAGTTAAGTTAAATCTTTCTAAGACTTAGTGGCAATATTTTATAAGTAAAGTAAAATGGGTCGGTTAACCCTTAAAGGAGCTAAACAAAAATAATAATTTCATATTCAACAAATAAAGGTAGAGGTGATCTACTTGAAATCAAATAAGTCCATGAGTGATCAAAATGAAACCATCCTTTTGAAGTAAAAATTTTATAACTTGATATCCCTAATACACTAGTGAACATTATCCTTTTATGGTGAATTCTTAGAATGATCCTAAGGTGAAACAAATTGTTAGTTGATATAAGATAATAAAATTTAATAAATAGGAGGAATCGGTTTGAAGCCATGTAATCTATCTCTCTCAACCATTTGAAAGGTAAATTGTTTTCTTTTATAAAATCATCCAAAGTGAAGCCTAAGTAAAATATTTAATAATTTTCGATAAATCCTCAAGCTTCATTAAAAAAATTATAGTTAATAACTAATGAGGTCATAAAGATGAAATCAACTCGATCTTCTTCCTCTAATCTATTTTATTTTTTCAAGGTGCTTTGTCTTCTTCTCTTAAGTATGTTGAACAAAACCCATGTTGTCATATGGGCATGAACAAGTTCTAGTAGCGTAAGTGTAAATAGATGGCCTGGTGGGATTAAATTCCCCCTTTCTCTAAATAAACGAATTAAGCAAATAAATGTCATAATAGAGAAGTTTTAAAGATGATTACTCAGTGTAAAAAGAATAAACTTAGCTTGGTACGATGAATTGTATGAGTCATATCTTGAGCCTCCTTGAAAACGTAAGCTAAGAATTGCAAGATGTCTTTTTAAAATAAATAACCCTCAAGAATATCTCATTGTGGTTGGCCCTAATTGTAAGTGTGTTTGTGGTTGGAATTCAATGTTGTTCACAAAAAAGAAAATTAAATTGTCCTTGATAGGTGTGAACGCTTTATGTGCTACCTTTATGGTCATCCTTGTATTAGGTTGTTCACAAAGGTGTTAGTTGTATCCTTGGTGACGACATGTTGCGTCATGTTATGTGTCAAGTAAGTTCAAAAAAAAATTTATCCCTTTTTCACCGTGTGTGTTCGTGTGTGTGAATTTTTTGGGTCGTTACACATTTAATGCCATAGAGGGCGTGACTTTGACACGAGACACAAACACCCACTAAATAATGCAAATGCTATTCCAACATTTTCCTAATTCTAACATGTTTTGCAGGGAGTCAACCTACACCATGGAGGTCAAACATTTGTAAAAACAAAATTCACAAGTCATCTGGGGCAGCCGCGTTTAACTTGGAGGTCACATGTTTGAATTTTTCCTATCCGTTACTAACATGAGTGAGGGATAGACTCTTCCATATTCCAATAACAATCTCTATCGGAACAAGTATTTCCATTAGCATTTCAATGAGTAAAGGACCCGCCATTTCCAAAACCCAAAAGGGATTACTCATCTTCTCATGTGAATCTAACTGAGGTATGTCAAATCCTAAAACAATTCTAACATTTGGCATGAGACCCCTTTCTTACTATTTTGTAAGGAAGCCTCTCTCTGATCTAGTGAGTCATAAATTATTCATCTTAGTTTCCTTTCACCTTTGTTCTAAGTCATCCGATGATCCAAGGAGTAAACCTATCAAAAACAAGTGTATGAATGTAACAACCCAAAAACCACACACACACGAACAACACAAGAAAAGACAGGATAATTTTTTTTTTGTCTTACTTCCACACATAACATGACGCAACATGTCGTCACCAAGGGTACAACTAACACTGTGAACAACTTGATACAAGGATGGCCATAAAGGCAGCACGGAAACATTCACACCTATCAAGGACCATACATACATTTTTTTTCTTCTTTCTGACAAGACAACATGGAAGTCCAACCACTTGACACACTTACATTTAGGGCATCCCATGAGGAAATTCTTGTTAAATTTTCTTGTTTACTAAAATGTCTCTAATTCTTAACTTACGTTCTTATAAAATTTCATGTAATGATTCACACAATTCTTTTCACAAGGGAGAACTTCTTTCTTTTCAACTATTGACTAAATAGCTTAAGGCCAAGCTTTCTAAACTAGGATCATCAATTTTATGTCCAAGGCTTTTTATTCATTTGATTTTAGAACATTTTCCATTTCTACAAGATTAATTAAACTTACTCAAGCCACTAACACAAGTTCCACACCTCTATTGCCCAGGTGATGGCATAAGCTCCGATTGAGTGGAAAGTACCGCTTAGGGTTCATAACAATAACCTTCTTGTTTAAGGATCAAACTTTGACCTTGCTTAAGAAATATCACCATGAATCAAGGCATGGGTTAACGAGACAACAAGAATTTAGCTTCAGGGTCACATTGTTTACTATCAGTCTTTTATTGAGGTTAAGAGTTTATCAAGATTGGTTAAATGTTCCATCTAGACTTTACTTAATTAAGTTTGACAAAGGAGAACATTTCAAACGATAGAGAGAGATTTAAGGTTTAATTAATCAATTTCCCTCCTACTTATTAAATCCTATCATCTTCTAAAATCTAACCATTGCTTTCACCATGAGGTCATTTAAGATTTCACCATAAAAGGATAATGTTTATTAGTTTGGCTCGGGAAAAAAAAATGAGTAATCATATTTCATTACAAAAGATAGTTTCCTCTTGATTGTTCCAGGTCTCAAAGGTTATCTAGTAGATCACATCTACATTAATATATTCATATATATAAATTTTAGTTTAACTTTTATCAGGACTATCCAGCTCACTTTATAGTGCTTACAAACTCATTACTACTATGCCTTAGAAGGATTTACAACTCAACATTTTAACTCAAGAGCAAAGTTTAACAGTACTCGTTTACGGAAACAAAACAAGGTTATATCAATTCATTCCAACATGATGCACAAATCAAAGGGACATACCATCTCTATTGAACCATGACTAGGGAGCAAGAGAGTAATAACATGGGACATGCCCCACTACTATTCTAAGGATTAAAATACACTAGAATATCCCATAACCAAGCGGTAATCAAATTTCATCTTTCACATGATAACCAAACAAACCAAAGTTTCAACAGTTACAACAACAATACTCTATAATACATTTACTAGGCACTGACCCTTCTTCTAAAATGTCCAAAGGCCCTTTCCAAATTTTATAACATAATACTCATTCGTATCTGAAGGAACATCATAACCAAGATTGATGCAATAATCTACAAGTCTTTCCATCATCTAACCATGTAAGCCATCTGCAACAATTAATAACCTGAGTCAGTTCACGAGAACTGAGCAAGATAAGACTATACATAGCAACAATAAGCTACTAGCTAACAATACCATGAAAGGAAACATTCTATTTCAAGAAATGGATCAAAGTTCTAACCTCTAACAACCTTTTGATACAAGATATAATTTCAACATATCAACTAAGAAGAAATCCATAAGTTTTAATTATGAAAAAAATACCTCTAAAACTACAAAAGTTTGACAACCAAATACGCAAGACTATGAAATTTAAATGATTAGACACAAGAGTTGAGAGTATTAGGATTTCAATCATGTAATCCCATAGATTACGTGATTGAAATCTAAAGTGTAACCCATCAATCAACATTCTCAAGGTGAAGTCAAAAGATAAAAAAACCAGACCCGATCTTAGTTGCCAAAAAGAATATAGTTTTTGGAATCGTTTCAGTAGGGCCATAGGCCTAATAGGCTAAACGAACAACGAGGGTAATAACAAAGTTCCATCATGTAATAAAAAAGGTTTAAAGGATGAAAATATTATATTCAAACCCACAACCATTATATCTTAGGTAATAAGTGACTTCATAGCTAATAAGGATGAGTGGAAAGGACGATAAGAATGTCCGGAATAGGCATTACCTAACAGCCTACCTACTGAACATAACCAGGGCTGGAATAGTGACAAGCCTCATTAATACCCAAGTTGAGTAGGCAATCTAGCATTCTAAACACATCCTTGCAATTTTCATAATACTTTAGATTTATAACCCTCCCGTTCTAGAGGAACATAGCCATGAATCTAGACTTGGTTGAAATTTTCCGACGTCAACTCACTTTCTAATATCATAAATGATGTATACAAAGAAAAAGGTCTCTCAACTCTCCTTAATTTACATCTCATCACTAAGTTTATGGTAACCTATGCAGTGATTAAACACATAATATACCATTGAAGATAGATATCCTCCAATAATGAACTTCTATAACGATGTAATTACAATTATTACGTTCGATACATATACAAACTATTCCATAGCTTATTTTCCCTTTTTAGACAACAAAATATATTCACGACCTTCCATCACAATCATTCTAAATTTGTAATGAAAGGTCACTCATCAAGAAGGAAGTACAAAACAAGTTTGACTAAATTAAGGAACTTCATGTTACCTTAAGCAGTTGATGAAAACCTTAACTTTCACGAACCGTGAAAGATATTACCTTACTCCATCAAGGCATTATGTCTATACATAATTAAATCGATCACACAAGGAATCATCAACATACCATATCTTAACACCATAAAGGTCATTAATTTTATCAAATTTTACTCATAGAAAGAGTAGAATCAAATGGGGTTCTATCAATAATTTATGCCCTTCTATCAACCCAGGACATATTTCGGTCCCAAAACTTCCTTCTTAATAAGCATATATATTGAACTTTTAATTTCCAAATGCCCTAATAATTTGCACAATACACGAAGTGCATAATCATGCTTATCATAAAAATAATAATAATAATAATAATAATTTAACTGTATATTTTCCTCTGGGCAATAACATAATAGGAACCCAATACTAGTCAAAGCTGCAACTTTCGTGGGCGATTACATACCCAGGTTCACAAAAGAAACAGCGACATTTTTGTAGAAGGAAGTAACTTTAAGATTATATATATATATATATATATATATATATATATACACACACACACACACACACACACACACACACACACACACACACACACACACACACACACACATATATATATATATATATATATATATATATTCTATAATATATATAAGCATTGTTAAAACCAGCGTACCCAGAAGACTCAATTTCTAGCACAGGGTATTTTTATCCTTACAGTACCATTATATATATATATATATTTCCATATAATTAATCGAAGCATAAACACCGAGAACATTTTTTTATTTTTTTTTATAAAGGGGTTTGATCACTTGTAAGAACAACCAACGAGGAAAATCTCGGAAATAACAAACTATTACCCATATACTGAACACAAATCCACAAAATCACAAATTTAAACCAATTTCTGGAAAGAAAAAGTTTCATTTCAAGAGGTTTATTAGATACTAGCATATTATGTATATGGTTAGTCTATCTTGCCTATTTTAACGCATCCACCAGTCGTGTACATCCAGCAGGGACTGCTACAGCCACACGCCCTCCGCTTTATCCTCTGCTTCACTGGTCTTTTCTTGCAATATACCATACCAGGATTCCCTTTTGAAGGCATGACTAGAAGAATGCAATAGGTGGCTGTCCAAACACTAGATTGCTTCAATGCAAATTGCTTTGGGGGTGAGAGTCGAACTACTTACCACTCGGTCAGAGAGCACTTGCACTTTAAATCTAAACACCAACCATGGTTTTAAGCTCGGACACAAGACATAATGATTACATCGCTCCACGGCTCTGAAAGGCATCTACCATATTGATACACAAACCTTTTCCTTCATCGATTTGGGGACAACATCAAACTCTTAGTGCGAACATTACAGTGTAGCTTGTAAGGTGATGATAATTCAACAGAGTCCTTTATGCCTGCAACTTGACTTAGTGACTTGTTGAAGAGCTCATATAATAGCGAGAAAATTATGTTTCATGAATATTCTCGATATGAAACAGATCGGCCTCTATGAGGTTCTCTTCCATGAGTTACATCGTACAACAAGTAAGATCTCAATAGAGAATTTTTACAAATAAATTTCATCAGGTTTGCTTTAGTAACACCCTCACTGTCACTTAATCGATTTTGATAAAAATATCTTGTAGGAGAGTCCAAATTTGAGGATGCAGTGATACAGAACAGAAAACAGCCTAGTTGGACAACCTGCCTGTTGGAGGCGCTCACGAAGGCTTCTACCAAACTGTAGCATGCCCGTTGCCTGGCTATTTACTGCTGCAGGCAGTTGCTGTGGATCCCCAACAAGAACACACCTTACAGCTCCCAAGACATTTTCTCCAACATTGCATAGATTCCCTGTGCCTTGTGGGTGCGATCTGTCACCTTACTGATCTGCGAAAACCCTCAACTAAACCATGGCTCGAAAGGCAAAGATTGAGGTGTGGCGAGTTAAATACTACAACCATCGAGCTCCTCGAGCTATGATCTCAAATGCATGGCAAGTGATGACCAAGTCAAAGTTTGAATCAAGCAACAGTAGCGTCCAAGCTAAATGTATGATCTCGACCTCCCAGGCTGTAAAGCAGAACTTACCCAAAACAAGAAACCCTTCATTCATACAAAGTTTTTACACGAGCTGGGTCGAAATGGACAGGCCCGAGCAGAGTATAAGGAATGCATCTCTTGCCCAACGAACTAGATCTGGGGAGTCTTCTATTGCAAATCATAAGCAAACCACCGAACTCCAGGCGTGCCGAGCCATGCAATTACAAAACAAACTTCCCAAAATTCCCAACATTGAATACGGTGGAGTTTGGCCATGAATAAATACAGACAAACCCAAAAGCTTGAAAGTAGAATGTCGGCCATAATACAAGGAGCTCAACTAAAAATTTATCTCGTTCTTCTACTACAGCTGCAGATTTTGCAACCACTTTCTCGATCAGTTGTGGTTGCGTGCAACTGTAACATCGGGAACAACACCAACGGTTCCTTGGGATCACCTGTGGTAGTTGTCGCGCTTAGCTCTCTCTGGGGCCACTGATTTTCTGGGATAAGTTTACTTCTCTACCCTGTAGCTGCTGCATAAAGCCAAGCACTTCCTCACGGCACTTTCTAGGAGAATTTCAGTTCTACGCTCCACTGAAACTGCCTGTACAACACGATTTTGAGACCCACACCCACCCACGCAACATCAGGGTGGTAGACCTTCATTTCACCATCAATGAATCCACTGTCTAGAACATGCCAATGCAATTCATCTGTTGCAGCATTAGAACACGCCAAGAAGGAGCAGGTCAAAATGAGGTGACAGGGTTATAAATTATGGTAGGTTGGTGACAATTGGTATGTTGAACAATGAAGATAGTTGGTGGAGGCACCCAACCACACACCACTTGCCAAAAGGAAAGAACAACAACATCCCACGGAACAGCTTCTCCCTCAAGCCGGGCGGTGTTGCAGAAAAGAAAGCCCATGCCAATGCGGGCATTACTGATGAACTCATGGAAGAGTAAAAAAACCACGTAATGTTAAAACCATTGCAACATACTTAATGTTTCATTCAAGATTCTGTAATTTGTCCCAAGCTATACAATTCATACCAAAATTTATACCTTTCCCTTCACTTTCCTTTCATGCACAGGGGCATAATTAATTGTAGTGCCCACTCCTCTTTGACATTTTTTACTATAATTTTTATTATTGTTGATTAGAGACATGGAAATTATTATTATATTTTGGTTAGCATGTTGATAAAAAGTATGGATATTTTGATTATCAATATGTTGTGACTCATATTGTGGATTGTATGGACTCCTTGCAGACATGGGTAGATATTCAATACTTGATGATAATCTTGTGTTGTTACATTGTTATATAATGACACTGTGTATTCTTGACATAGTGTTTATGTTTGGATGATGAGGCTATTCTTGTGGTTTCATTGATGTTGGTAAATGGTAGAATTGAAATGTCTTGAAATTGTACACAATTGATGGAATTTCTTAACCTTCATTATGATTTAGCTATGTTATATGATGATGTTAATTTATAGATATGTATGTGTTTTATTTCTTGATGTAATTAATGACCTTTGAGACCAAAGGGTTATTTTTTTGTTGTGGTTACAGAAATTATATCACAATACACAAGAAGGCACTAGGAGACTAACCATGGAAGAATATCATATGTTTGCAACAAGGCCACCTTAGCAAGTTTGTGTTCATGGGTATTGTACTTTTATTTTGAGTTTGTTAAGAGGTTCTCATGGGGGATGAATTCATATGTGGCCATGAATTTATGTGTTTATTTCCTTATTTTATTTTATTTATTGTTTGGTGTATGTGATTTATTTAATTGTAATGTATTATCACTTCATTATGGCTTAATTAATGTTCTCTTGGTTAAGTTAATTAACCATGTGAATTATGCTAAGTTGGGATGTGACAAAGGAACATTTAATGTCATAACTAATCCTTGTTATCTTATTGATTTTAGATGGATTTCTTTTGATTTTGAGTTTTGTACTTAACCCCATTCTTCAAATCTCGAATTTAGGCTATGAGCCTTCATTTAGAGGCTTGTAAGAAAAGCTAAAATTTTCCCATACCTCTTAAACCTTCCTATCAACAATACCTAAGAAGTGAGGAGTCAAAATTAGCCTTCATTATGTGTTTTTGAAAGAAAAAGAGGTAATTAATTGCACTTTCTTACAAACCCTCTTAATTGTGTCCTTGGAAGTATGGAGTGGATGTTTGTGTGTTGAATGAAATTTGTCATATCCTTCCTTGCCTTACCCATTTATGATTCTTGGTATTTTTGTTTGAATTATGAGGTGGATTGTGTTGATTATACTAGTGGACATTATAGTAGCTTTTGACTTGATATGATGACTAGACATTAGAGATCATGGACTGTGTTGATTTAATTCATATATGATGCATGTGGCATTGGAGACATTTTATAATGATGTTTTTATATTGTTGGCATGGTTACATATATATGTGTTTTGGACATGTGTTATTTTGATATATTGAGTAGACCTAGAAAATTGAATTTAAAATTGATGATCATATGGTTATTGATGAAATTGCAAATGATATTGTTACTTGCCTAGATGATGTTGTGACTTATATCTAGATGATTTGGAAGTTATATCTTATATGTATTTTGGATGTTCTGATGTGGCCACGAGGCCGAAGGAGGTATTTGTGTTTTGCAGGTTAAAAATATCACAACACACATCGGGGGATTGGAGACCAACCACATTAGAATTCTAGATAAATTCAACAATGGTCACCACTAAAACATGTATTAGTTTTGTGTATGTGTATTGTTGTTAGGGATCTCTATGGGGGGGATCACCTTCGAATGTGACCAAGGGATTTTATGTATTTCTTTTATCTGGTTCCTTTGTTTATGTTAGTATGTGTTTAATTAGTGATGTGTTCCCCTTTTCTATTTAATTAAATTGTGTGTAAATATTGTGAGTAATCATATTGTTAAAATTAATAAATCAATTGGGACATAAGAAAGTAATTATTGGAGTTGTTGGTTCTTGTATTAAATGTTGTAAGATATGTGTAAGTAATGTGTAAGTGATGTGTAAGAGATGTGTAAGTTAATTTTGGAGTATGAAACACTCCACCTTCTTTTGAAATTCGAATTGGTCCTTGGAGGCTAATTTTGGAGGCTTGTGGGACAAGTTAAACGTGTCCCATACTTGTAATGCCCCATTGGGCATCGACTTGCATTTACGCCACTCCGCCTCCACTTTGCCACCTTGGTCGACCGTGGTCCTTCATAGGTCTTGTTTGCACGTGGATGCATTTGGTCTCCTCCCAACCACCCAACCTGCCGACTGTTATGATTGTCACGTTTTTATACCTTGCGTGAGAGAGATGGAGTCGGTGGAGGCCCGTTTTTCTTCACCTGGATCTCCTTTTGATCTTTTCATTCAATGCATTGGGTGCAGTCTGGATTGACTTGATGGCTAGTGAAGTAGGCGTGTGAGAGGCATTCTTCCTGGTTGCGTGGGCAGAGAGGCCAGCAAAATCTCTGTCATGGCGTTTTCTTCCTGGTTCCTCCTGGGCGCGTCCTTTTTTGTCTTCCCTGGCCGCAATGAAACCTCCTCACGCCTTATGCTGGTGCGCAGATCCTGGACATGGTTTTATGTTGTTCCTGATGCATTTTGGGGGAAGAAGGA
Source organism: Taxus wallichiana var. yunnanensis (assembly GCA_018340775.1). Classification (NCBI taxonomy): domain Eukaryota; kingdom Viridiplantae; phylum Streptophyta; class Pinopsida; order Cupressales; family Taxaceae; genus Taxus; species Taxus wallichiana. Next base: position 372,004,191 of record CM031241.1, read on the forward strand.
GCGTTGTTTTCGTTTGATGGCCGCGCACAGCTACCAGCTAGTGAGGTAGGCGTGTTACCTCCACATTCTTTGAGTGCTGCGAGGTGTGTTCTCGTCGTGGATCCATAAAGAAGACCCACAATGTGATTAGCCAGCGGGGTGGCATGTTGCAGAATGGCAGAAGCCTTTGTGAGCGCTCCCAGCAAGCAGGTTGTCCAACTATGTTGTTTTCTGTTCTGTATCGAATGCATCCTCTGATTCGGGTCTCTCCTTCAAGATATTTTTTATCAAATCGATTAAGTGACAGTGAGAGTGTTACCAGGAGACATGTACCGTGAGTTAAGAGGCGACGACATGCATTTTAATATGGGCATTGCCTCCATTCATATATGCATATGTGGCTTGTCAAAGCGATGGTGTCTTTTCTCTTTGTGATAAGGAACTGTGGCTTACTGTGGAGTTTTAGGTACTGCGCTGGTCATTCCATATGGCGAAGAACATGAACAGGAAGAGTGCATTATTGTGTTTTGGGCAACAGACCCAACTCGTTATAATTTGAATAATATGACACTAAAAATAGGTGGGAGAGATACAGATAACTTATGAAAATGGAAACAGCTTTGGCTGAGAGTTTGTTGGAGTGGAATTTTTTTTTCCCAAAGCCCTCAGGGTTCTGGTGTTGGATGAGGACTCTGAGGCAGCTGCTCAAACCAAGTCCAAACTAGAAGCCTTTGTCTATGTTGGTAAGTAAGACTAAATAATAATAAAACCATTAATAACACCTTGAGTTTTTCAACGCAGGCCAAATTCTCAGCCCGTATGTTTCTAACAATGTCTCTGTACATATTCATTGTTTCTCAGCAACCTGTACAATCATGTCTTTGATCACACCCACAGGCACAGGAGATCTATGCAATGTTGGAGAAAATGTCTTGGGAGATGAAGGTAGCAGGATATTTTTCAGATTCAGAACTTGTACTGAGTGAATGGGAAAGTAGAAGTATTCCTCTGCCACCATAGTGAGAAGATGGCAATTGCATTTGGATTGTTAAGCCTTCCCCATGGGACAACTCTCAGAGTTGTCAAGAACCTTAATGTATGTGTTGACTGCCACACTGCACCAAGTTTTGTCCAAGATTGTTGCAAAGCAAATTGTTGTGAGAGATGCAAAGCGGTTCCATCACTAAAAAAAAAAAAAGGGAAAATTTTCTTGTAGAGATTATTGGTAATGCCAGGTGAAGCAATCTACAGACATAGTCTAGCACTATAACAAGGCGCACTGTGCCAGGTCTGCAGTGATAAATAAGAGACCAGATTTTATTTCCAGCTTCTTAAATGGGCTCCAAAAGTGGATTTTCCATTGTGCTGGATGGATGTCCATGTTCCGCTGTAACTTTCCCTTTTGACACATGTTGGGAGGATGTTGGCAAGTATTTTAGACCACCCACCCTGGCCGTGAACTCCTACCTGTGCCAACGTGAAGATGGTCGATGTTTGGGCGCCCAACGAGCTTGAAGAAAATGGAATTAGGCTTGGATTGCTTGTTCATTCATGGTCCAGGGCGGTGTCCATGAAATCTTCTAAATCTAGAAAAAAGGCAAGATATTTCTACACCTTTCTACAATTATTTGATTTAAAATTATTGTGATATCGAACCACTTTTGCCTCGCATTGATTTGTCAGTTGGATGTCATGATGGGAGATATCCCCTTTCTGCTTGTTTCTTCTTGTTTTAGCTTTTATCGTTGTCAGTATGTTGGTCGAAAGGATGCGTGTGCCCTCTCCTCTGGGTGTTATGTTTCTCTTGCTCGAGTGATAGACCTTCGTCTGTTTGTTTATGTATTATTCTTCTTTACGATTGAGTTGTAAGTTATTATGTTGATCAGACTAGTATTTTCGATATCATGGAAGTAAGTTTACGATGACGATGAAGCTCCTCCCTAGCACACAAGTTTGTCTTTGACGTTTTTGTTAGCTCCTTCGCAAGTCCCTTTGATAACCTTTTGGCATCGAGAAAGAAAGGTTGTAGGATTAGTGTGAGCAATGCGTGGGCTAGCCAGCTTAGAGTTTCGGTATTAAAACTTGTAGAATGAAAAGGGTTGTGTGCAATGTATTTTCCGTCTCGCGTGTTTAGACTCTTATACTATCTTTCATCTTGTTTCTAGGCTTTTAAGGCCATCCTCAAGAAGTACCTTGACCATCCCTATCAACTTGAACCATAACTAGCCTTTCAGATCAACTAAGCTCAAGGTTTCTTTGTGCGAATCTAGTACCTTGTTGACATTAGATTAGTTTCGTATAATCCCCTCTCAGAATTTTTGTTGATGGCGCTCTTCTATTTTTTTTCTAACTTGCTTTATTTCTCCTTTGTAGTGTTAACGCTATTAATTAATATTGGTCAGTTTTATGCACATAATTACCTTAATATTTTGTGATGGAAATTTCCTTAAATGTGATTAATCTTCGGAAAAAAATCATCTTCCATTTGATAGTCTTATGGATTCATAGTGAAAGGTTGTGTTTTGATAATGTCACTTAGAAATTATGTTTGTATCTATTGTGCGACGGTTGACTGTGTTACCAAGGGTTGCCTTAAAATATCGTTGTTTTGGGATATGGGTAATTTATTTTAAATTAACCAAACATTAGTATCAGTAGTGGAGGTTTGCAAATCTTTAGTGTTATAAAAATTTGTTGATGACAATATTGTATACTCTTGTTGGATGGAACCCCTTCTTCTCTCGCATGTTTGCTTTCTAGCTTTGTAAGACTTTGACCCTTCTTGGATGATTGGAAAATCTTTGTAGTTAATGGTCAAAACTAGTATACTTTGCTTTCGCCTCGAAACTTATGTTGTGTGTATACTCTATTTGATTTCCGGTTTGAAACTCAATTATACATGGTTTTTGTGTTAATTTCAAAACCCGTGGTTCCCCTTTCTTGGGCCGAGCAACTCTTGTTCTTTTAGAAATATATTATTTTAGTCTATGCGTTTGGTACCTTTGATAAAATTCTAGATGGTTGGTGTATATATCAAATCTCAATCTTGTAATTTTTGTTTAATTACTTACTTGATGGGAATTCTATTTTTTGCTAGATCATTTGTTTTCTCCTTATAGGGCCAAGGGCCATTCTCATATGATTGCTATACTTTCGTTGCTTTTACTCCTAACTGAAGTACAAAGTCTTCTCCTTCTTTGATTGGCATGATAGAGATTTTTTTTATAACTTGATGTGTTGATAGTGTTTAGAGGTTTAACCCAATCCTTGTAATAAAGTGCTTCCTTTTGTGATATTGTTAGATCATAGTTATGGTGGTTTTGTGTAGCCTTATCTTGCTCAGTTCTCGTGAACTGAATCTTGTGGAAAATTTGTTTGCAGATGGATTTTGCGAGTAGATGAGGGATAGACTTGTAGATTTTTACATCAACCTCAGTGAGAAGTTCTTTTGTATGAATCCTTTTTATATTGTTCAACTATTGATAAAATCTAGTGGAAATTTTAGAAGAGGATCATTGTCTTAGTGTATTGTATCGTGGATTATGTCGTCTTAACTTTGGAACCTTGAATTGTCTGTCTATCTTGGAAAATAAAAGAAAGTTGGATTACCGCTTGTTGAGTGACCTTAATGGATTATCGGTATTCTAAGAGTTGATGTAACCTTATTTTCGTTTTCGTAAATGAATATTGTTAAACTTTATCCCTACGATTAAATGTTGAGTTAAATCTTTCTAAGACTTAGTAATTGTGAGTTATAGGTAAAATAAAATGGTTTGTTCAATACTTATAGAAGTTAAACTAAAAGTTATATTGCAAATAAATTGGTGTAGAGGTGACCAACTTGAGAGCATGTAATTCCATAAGTGATCAAAGATGAAACTATCCCTTGTTAAGTAACAGTATATAACTTGATATCCCTAGCTACACTAATGAACACTATCCCTTTCATGGTGAAATTCTTAAACGAACGTAAGGGAAATCTATGGTTAGATCTGGAAGATAATAAGATTTAATAAACAGGAGAAAACAATTTTGAAACCACGCAATCTATCTCTCAGCCATTGGAAGGTAAATTGTTTTATTTTTATAAAACTCATGTAGTAAAGCCCAAGTAAAATCTTTAATAATTCTGGTTAAGTTTTCAAGTTTCAATTATATCTTGGTAATAGAAAATGAGGTCTTGAAGATGATTTCAACTCAACCTTCTCCCTCTAACCTTTTCCAAGGTGCTTTGTCTTTCTTCTCTTATGAATGTTGAACGAAACCCATGTTGTCATATAGGCATGAACAAGTTCTAGTAGCGTAAGTGTTAATAGATGGCCATGTGAAATTAAATGACCCCCTTTCTTTAAATAAACGAATTAAGAAAATAAATGTCATAATAGAGAAGATTAAAGATGATTACTCAGTGTAAAAAAAAAAAAAAAAACTTAGCTTGGTAAGATGAATTGTATGAATCATATCTTGAGCCTCCTTGAAAACGTAAGCTAAGAATTGCAAGAGGTATTTTTAAAATAAATAACCCTCAAGAATATCTCATTGTGGATGGCCCTAACTGTAAGTGTGTTCTGTGGTTGGACTTCTATGTTGTCTTGTCCAAAAGAAAAGTGTATTATCCTTTTGGGTGTGAACGATTCCGTCTTTGACCTTTTTGTCATCCCCAGTAACTAGTGGTTCTTAGACTTGGTTGTAAATTTGTGATGACATGTTGTGTCGTGTTATGTGTCGAAGCAAGTCAAAAAAAAATTATCTTGTCTTTTACTGTGTTGTTCGTGTGTGGATTTTTTTTGGGTTGTTACACTTGGTATCAGAGCGTAGGTTCATGCTCTCGAACCTATGGGCCGGATTGGTGTTGTATGGTGATGTTACATGATATTGTTTCATGGAGATGATGGTATTGCATGATGGTGGTAGATATTGGAAGAGTAATGTGCTTTAAGCGTGATGTGATTTTGTCGTAGTTGTGATATCGTGAATGCACGTGATGTGTATGTCACTCAATGCGTATTTGTTATCATATTGATATGTTGGGGATGGGAGTATTCTCTCTCCTTCTTGTGGATTCTATGAAGAGTTCACGTGTGAATTACTGTTTGTGATGTGTGAAAAGAATTATAATGTGGATGACGTAGTGTTGGAGCATTGTGGCATATTGTGGTATGTAGGTGTATCAATGTGTTGTATGACTAGATTGATGTTAAAAGAAATGAGTTGTATCATGATGTTTTTACCATGTTTTGAAGAGATGTGTGTATCACCTTGCTATGTAGCAATGGATGTTATGTTGTGGTGTTACTATGTTCATCGTATGTATGATTTGTGCAAATATGTAATGCTTCATGTTGTGATTTAGGGTCATACGGTGAGTGTATGAACCCTATCGTATGGTGATTGCACTTTGGGTGTAGAATGTGGTAAAGTGGTGTGTTACACCCGGTGAATGTATGATTGTGATCTACCTTGTATATGTACCACCTTTGTGTTAGTGATGTAGTTACATGTTATGTTGTGAACCTTACGCTAACCGACCCTGAGGGTAATCGGTAGAAGTGTATGTTGAGAGTGAGGAATGGTGTACCATGGGTCAATAACTTGAGCTGAAACTCGGTTTAGTAGATAACATGTGGTTCTTCCTCTCCCCTATGCGGTTGTATATCGCAACCTAAGTGCAACTATGACTATGTTTAGCCTTGTTGAACTGGTGGCGGATGATTCAGATAGAGGTGATGATAGTTGTATTATTCATACGTATTTTGCAAGCCGAGGCTTGATGTTCCGAGTCTTGCAACTCGTTGAATACCCCTTTGGTGGCTAGATAATGCCACACGGTTATCGTAATGTGACATTATTATAAGTTGATTTTATTCGTAAATTGAGCTTTTTACTTTATTTTGTAAGGACCAGCAGCTTTTCTTGATTGCCATGCTTTACAATTTTGGGCATTTCCTTGGTTTTGGCACTAACATGTGGATTTTGACACTAACTATGGCTATTTGGCCATTTATTTTGCTTGGTTTTGGATCTTCTTTTAAAATTTTAAGATTTTACCGCCTTGCCCAAGGCTTGTACTTTGCCACTTGGCACTTTGATTGGATTGTTGTGCTAGTTCTATTGTCGTGATGTGTGGAATAGGGTCATGGGATGCACCATGGAATGGTTGGACCTATGGACCCGCTTCATTGTGTGGGGAAGTACGCCCCAAGAAGTTACATATAACTAGCGGGTTGTTGAACCACGCATTATTCTATCACTTGGGTTAGGAGTGTTCGAACTCTATGTGTCTTGGGCCATAGGGTCAACCGGCCTCCTTGAGGGAGGCATAAGAGTTTGAGGGAGGCATAAGAGTTTGAGGGAGGCTTATGATATTTGTCTGTATGGTTGATGTTTCAGGATATATGTTGAGTTATTGTGATGTTTGGTAGTGGTATTTTGATGTATGTGTTACTCATGTCAGATGGATATGTGTTGTGATGTTGTGGTTATGTCATTGATGCCCTTGTGGACCCTATGTACATGTAGTTTTTATGAGTCATGGAAAATCCTCATACGTGGAATTGAGGAAATGTCTGGTGGATTGTAGTACTCTTTTGTTTGAGTATTTGGTATGTCAGTCATTGATGTGTGTCGAGTACTATGTTATGTGGAGTGTGCCTATTCTATTCCGTATTTGAGTAACCTTTTGTGGTGTAATACAATCTTGAAGTATATACTTGTGTGCTTGTGAATTTGTAGGGTCTTGTGAACCTGATAGGGTGTTGTGTTAGCAGTTCATGTTGGGCACCCACAATAAGGAATAAATCAAAACTCTTCAATGATGGTATTTTAAAAAGAAACTAAAACTAGAAATAATGATAATGGAAAGAGACAAATTAAATGATGAAATGAAAAGAACCGCCAATCTTCACTGAACATTAAAAGTTAAAATTTCTACCAAATGTTCCTAAGGCTACCCTGTGGCCATGCTTTAATCGCCTAAAATTTTAAACCATAGGGTGTGTTTGCTTCTTTATCTATTCCTTGTTGCGTACCATTTCTTTTTCTCTGTGTTATGTTGCATCGAGGACGATGCTTTCTTAAGGGGAGGAGAATGTAATGCCCCGTTGGGCATCGAATTCCGTTTCTGCCACCTGCCCTCCACTGCCACCTTGGCCGACCAGGTCCTTCGCAGGTCTTGTTTGCACGTGGATGCATTTGGTCTCCTCCCAACCACCCAACCTGCCGACTGTTATGACTGTCACGTTTTTCTACCTTGCGTGAGAGAGATGGAGTCGGTGGAGGCCTGTTTTTCTTCACCTGGATATCCTTTTGATCTTTTCATCAATGCATTGGCGCGATGCTGGATTGACTTGATGGCTAGTGAAGTAGGCGTGTGAGAGGCGTTCTTCCTGGTTGCGTGGGTAGAGAGGCCAGCAAAATCTCTGTCATGGCGTTTTTCTTCCCGGTTCTTTAAAGGCGCGTCTTTTTTGTCTTCCTTGGCATGAATGAAACTTGCTCACGCCTTATCTTTGGTGCACGAGATCCTAGACATGGTTTTATGTTGTTCTGATGCGTGTTGGGGGAAGAAAGAGCGTTGTTTTCATTTGATGCCTTGAGATTGAAGTTGACTTATGAGTTGGAGTTGAGGATGTGTGATGTGGCATCCCACTGGATCTACCTCATCCTCTTATATTCCCTCTCTATATATTCAAATTCCTTAGCTTGTTTTTGGGGTTACTTCACCTTGCATTGCTTCATTTTTTTGGTTTTTGGAGCTCTTGCAAATGGGTAGAAAGTTGGAGATTGTTGCATACTTGTTGATTGTTTATCTCTTGGATTGTGTTGCATTTGAGAGCTTGTTGTTTTTAACTTGGAACAAAATCCATCATGGAGAGGTAAGAGCTTCTATTTTGGAAATTATCTCCTTTCATTTTTATGCATATGTGAATGGTTGAATGTTTGAATGTGTTATTTTTTTGTTGGTTGGTTGGGTAGATGGCCTAGGAATAGTGTAGGAGAAGCCTATGGGGTTTTCCTTTGGGAGGCATAAGTTTTTTGGGGAGGTATAAGTGTGGAGGGAGTTGGGATTTTGGTTCCACCTTGTAAAAAGAAATAGCTTGCATTTCTTTACTTGTTATGGGGTTCCATAAGAGGTTGGGGAGGCATAATGAATTGTGAGGAATAAGGGGTACTTGGGGGAGGCATAAGGGCATGTCATGGATTTGAAATGATATATTTTCTTGGTTGTTTGTTCTCAGATGGTGATACCCATTTCCCCTTTGGGAGGCATAAGCAGCATCCCCCGTAGTTTCTTGCTCCTTTGGCTTGCGTGATGAATCCTGAGTATTGTTTATTGTTTTTTTTCTATGGTTGCAAACTATAGTTTTGTTTTGGACTGTGTTTTGAATGAGAAATCTTTCTTTGTGTTGTGGAATCTGTTGTTGTCATGTATTGAAAAACATTTCTAATTGCAATATGGTTGGCGTTCGGGGACCAATGATGAAGGATGGCTTATCCTTTTCATTGTATGTCTTGGTTGGGTGGAGAGCATTGCCTTTCCCCCTATTTTGTCATGATCAAATTGGAGAATGAAGGAACTTCATGTGGATCTAGAATTTAGAAAAGGAGACAGAGCTTGAAAGTCCCTTGTGAAACTACTTATGTAAACCATTTCCCAATTGATGTGGATGACAAACTAATATACATTTTGTGTTGAAGAGTTACTATGTTTTGGAAATGAAATCCCTTTTGAATGTGAAAGAGATATACTTTGTATTTTGTTTGTAAAAAGGAATGTAAAGAGAAAGAGTTGTAATTGTAAAGTTGTATTTGATCTATATAAATGGAAGTTGTTTACTTTGTTCAAATGATATTGCTTTCATTGGAAATCTGATTGTTGAATGTATTATGAAATCTTGGTTTGGAAAAATATTTTTAAAAAAACTACGTATGAAGAAATGTTATATCACTCGGTTCTCTTGAAATGCGTGATTTGTAAATCATAAATTTATTTAGGACTTTGAATACTTTGATTTGAACCAAATTAATGTGTTAGACTAGATCTAGAATGAATTCTAATACTTAGAAGATGATAAATGGAAACTAGATCTTTTCAATTTGATCTTTGTTAGATGTTTTCAAAATTGTAAAATATTAATAAAAAAATGTATATAATGACTCTGCAAACTATAGAAGACAAATGAAATGTCAAAATGAACCTAATATGATCAAAACAATCTCAATTAGACCTTAACACTTAAGAAATTATTATAGAATCTTTCAAATTGGGCAAAGGCAAAATTGTAGACATCTTGTTGTATAAAAACTGGTAATTTGGAATTGTAAATCAATCAAACAAATTAACCCACACAATCCAACCTAAATTCCTCCAAGTGCAATCCTCCATGTTTTTTTGACATGTTGAGAAAGAAAGAATGTCGAAATTGAACAAAAATTTATAAGTTAAAAATACTAGTTCACATTTTAGAAGCATGCAGAACATTTTCTCAAAATTGACCCTTCAAACTTTACCAAAATTAAATTCTTAAGGTTTCGTGCAAAGAGGACGTCGAGAGATTTCCAAAAAGTCATCATCATTTTCCAAAAATTGAGTTCCCAATCAAATGTTATGGCCTTCTGAAGTTTTTACTTCATTTTGGGCTCAAAGAATAATCTAACTGTCAAAAAAAAAAATTGGGGAAAAAAATTACAAGCGGACCCGCGGGACCGAAAAATTAATCTTTGTCCTTTTGTGGGAAAGAAACACAAAAACATTAAGTTCCCCACCACTCCACTAACCCGAGCATTTTTCCCCATCGGAAAAATAATATATTTAAGTCCAAAAGTTATTTTGGCAAAAAAAAATTCTCCACGGCCTCGCCACCACACAACCAATGAGTGCTCGACACGTGGCTTCGTTTGGCGTCGGCAGGCGCGGATAATTTTCAAACTTAATGCCTTCAAATAATTTTTTTGGCAAAAATCCTTAAATTTCTCCACAGGCCCGCCGACCCATATCCAATCGTTATATGACACGTGGCTTCACGAGGTGTCATGGAGCGCGAAGCACATTTAAACTCCATGCTTTTTCTTTTTAAAAAAATTCAAAATTTTCTAAGTTTCCTGCCAACCCGCTAGCCCACAACCAATGATTGATTGATTCGTGGATTTATGAGGTGTCGGTGGAGGCGGGAACATTTTTAAACTTGCACTTTAAAAGTCAAAATTTCCTACTTCTCCCCATCGGTCCATGCCGACCCGCAACCAATGAGGACTTGACATGTATGATGTGGAATCAATGGGCATCGATGGAGGCATTGAGTGATTCTTATCCTTTATCCCATTTCAGGAAAAAATCAAATTTTCTAACTTTTCCCTGCCGACTCCGAATCCCTTTTTGGGAAAATTTTCTTCCGGACTCCGTAGGCCCGCCTTTGGGGAAATTTTTCCTCTCAAGGCCCGCCGGCCCATAACTTGAGAAATATAAGGAGTTTTGAGGACTTCTTTATATCACTGGAAAGGGAAGAAATTTCCTATCTAATGGTGATGTTTTTAGGAAGTTTTGAGTGTGTTAAATATGATAAAAATCAGGTTGAATATTTTAAGTGAGTTTTGAGAGTGGGTTACAGAGGATTTTACCCTTTTAATTTTAATGTTTACTTTAACCCTATGTTTAAGAAATTATTAATTATTGAAACCTTGTAGAATTAAATATCTAGGGTATTTAATTGTTTGGGCTCTTCTTACCCTCTAAGTTTATTTAAGAATGTATTAGATTAGTGTTAATCTAATTTTAAATAGTTAAATTATCACCTAAGGAAAATTCTACTTGTGCTCAAAATATATTTCACTCTCTTAGTGTTTTGTAAGGTGATTTGATAATGGTTGTAGTGGAATCTAATTTTTTTTTGTGAAAATTTAAAAAAAAATGTATTATTCCATAATTTTTCGATTGAACCAAAATAGGTTGTTCTTGGGTGTCAGTGGGAGTTTTTTGGGGCGTTACAAAAATATTAAGCTTCATTCAAGTAAATGGAAAGGCCTTGAATCCTTGGGTGATTATTCTTCTTGTCAAACCATATATGGAACCCTTAAAATCTAGTTGAACAAAGGAACTATATAATTGCAAAATGGTCTATAGATCTAATTGAGTATATAAATGAGTTATTAAGCTAAATCAAGTTCATTTTAAATCAAATATCAAATAAAAGGGTAGAGTTAGGTGAAACATAATTATAATCTATCACTTGATAATATTGCCATCCCATTTTAAAAGGAATTTGTAAGTGTAAGATTAAGTTTAGCTAATAATATAGATATCATTTTTCCTCTTAATAATATTGGTATTAAAATATTATTATTATTGAAAATAATAATGATTATGGTTTACTAAAAATGTATATGTATATAAATTGATATTAAATAAATATTAATTAATTAACAAAGTAAATTAATAAAAAAATTGAATTTGGGAAAAACCTTTTAGGCCGCATGCTTGGCTTTAAGGGGAAAGGGTTGGGGAGGGTCACCAACCCCAAACCCCACTCCATGAATAAATGGGATGGGGGTGGGGTCACGACCCTCCCCCAACCCCAAACATTGAAAATATAATTCAATAAACACCCCCCTTGTTATTATAATCTCTGCACATTTTTTCCTTTCTACGATTGTATATATATAAGTATAATAACCACTATATTTTGTATTATTATTTCGGGATTTTAGTTAAATAAAATTTTAATGAAATATATATTTATATATTTGTATACAAAGGTACACACACACGCGTCTTTGTGTGTGTGTGTGTGTGTGTGTGTGTTCTTCTACCTAAATAAATAAAATCATCATTTTAGCTATTCTCCTCTAAAATGGGGCAAAACCCACATGCTCATTTAGGTAAGTATTAAAATAATGAGACAAATAAAATAAATTAATACATTGAAACCCTAGGTAAGGGTATAAATAAAACAAGAAAATACATGAAGCATGTGTATCATTCCAAAAGCTTCACGTGACCTTTCATGGCTCTCTCACTACAAGATAAAGGGTACAAGATCCACATTTTTTTCACATTTTTGTTGTGAATATTTTAGTTTAAATTGTGAATCCAAATTTGTGGACTCCACCTACAATAATTTTTTGGAAACATTAAACGTGACAAAATTTGTGGAAATATCTACAACAAAAATAAGTGTAAAAAATTCACAATAATATAATTGTGGAATTTGTCATAATTTTAATATTGTTATATACCTACAATTAATAATTTTGTGTATATATTTACAAATTACACATTGTTGTCGATCCACAATTATAAAATTATGGTGTGTCACAATAATTATAACTTAGATGTAGATAAATTCTCAATTTTTAAATTATATCTATTTTACAATTTTATTTTATAAAATTAAAATTATAAAAATATAATCTTATTTTTCGATTTTAATTTTTTACTATTATAAATTTTTATTTTTATTTTTTTCACAAATTTCTTATTAATATTCATTTAAATAAAATATTTATTTTAACTATCAAAGACAAAAGTAGATGACATTTTTGTTTAAGGTGGATGCTTTCATTCCCTAGTAATGAAATTATCATCTTTTAAATGCAAGTTTGACCAATTTGATTATAACCGATTAATTACATTGAGTGACAAAACTTTTCACAAAATTCAAATATGAAAGCATAACCACCTCACCCAATCAAAGGGCCTCATTTTTAGATCTTTAGATTATCTTAAAAAATAAAAAATAAAACACACAAATACAAAATCACACTTTGAATTATTTTTATTAATATTATTATAATTACTACATACGAAGTGGTCCAACCTAATCTTACATTCTATAAACATCCACAATTTTTTTAATATAAAACTTAAATACCAATTCAGAATTGAATGTTTTTGTTAGCTGTAATTAAAAAGATTGCATGGTATGAAGACCCGAATGTACTAGAATATAATGGCCAAATATCAATAGTGTTTTGCACCATACCTAATGGAATATCTATTACAAATCTAACCATTATTGTTATTTTCCACTATCAAACATTGATTTACACCAGCTCTTGTAAAAGTACAAGGATCGCAACTTTTTGAAGAACCAAATCAATACAATGAAATTGTTAAACCTCAAGAGGTGTAGTGACATTTACCGGTGCTATAATCATTAAATGAGGTTATTCATATTTTCACATCGTCTCAGCATTTGTTATTCATATTTTCAGGAGAGTAACGGAAACAAGCAACACCCTGTATATACTAGAATGACCCCATTAATCATTACCATTCTTCCTCTGCCCTCGTAAATAGTATATATAGGATTAAAATTTCTTAATCTGCTAAGACTGTATTTTCACCCAATGTTTTCAAAGGGCGAAAGGAGAGAAAAAATTGTTTCCATCCTCGGCCGCAAGCTACCAGTGATTAAATTCTAGTCTTCCATCCGGAAAATACATCGATTGTCACCTCATTTCATGATCGAACATAAACTACTAGATAGCTATAAAATTAATAAAGACATTAGGGTTCCTATTAAAAAAGAGAACTTTATGTTGAAATATGAGAATTTTAAACCTGCCCTAAACCAATTGGCTACATAGCTCAAAATCACAGATATCCTAAAACAAAATCCAATAATCGGTGACACCGGTCAATCGTAACTTGTTGGGAAAAAAAATAACATCAATAAATTATCAGTGGATTGACAGATTTGTAGTAATCATCACATTGACCTCTCTGCTATCTACATACTAACAATAAAATTCAAAAATAAATACAGATAGCTCACTCAGAACTTCTTAGAGAGTATTGTAGCCTTCATCGAAATGAACGTTTCTAAGGCAATCAAGTTACTTTCATCCCTGTGAGCGTCTGATTCAAATCAAAATACACATTTAACCTACAGAAAATCCAACAATATTCAGCTGATTAAAATCAAAATACACATTTAACCTTAGAGAAAATTCAAACAACATATTCCGACTACGGATCTGGATCGCAACCCAAACCACAGTCTTGAGTTGTGGATCAGCCGTGATATGACTGTCTTCATAATAGATATGATGCCCATTCCATTACAAATGGTAAATAGTGTAATCGGCTATAAAAGCTCACAATGCAAACCCTAGAAAGAGAACACTAATCCTTTCCTTGGCGTAGGGGAAACCCAAAAATTTAAATCCCCGATTTTAAATAATCCCTAAACCATTTCGATACCCGATTCATGTAGTGCCCACTTCCCTTCGACACCATTTTTTTATTGTTCTTTAGACTCGATTACTTCACTTATGGATTATTATGGCTTCTTGATTTAGCATGCTAGTAGATATCATAGACATTGGACTGTTATTGATTTGATCTTTATATGATGCATATGGTTTACTGGTGGACATTTGATGACGATATTTGTATACTTTCGACAGGTTATTTATCTTTAATTATGACATGTGATATGTTTAATCATATTGAGTAGAACTTGATAATTGACTAATGTGATGATCGTTTTGACATAAATGAAATGTGGAATAGAAATGTGCTAGAAAGTGTTAGTGATGTCGTACTTGCATAGATGATAGTAAATCATGTGTCGTTATTTTAGATTATATTGTATATTTGGCATGAATGTTTTAATGCGCCAACAGCAGACAAAGGAGGTATTCTCTGCTTACTGCAGTATATTATATTCATAACAATATTGGGGAGTGGAGACCAACCACATCGGAATTCGAGAAGAATCTAGCTAAGGTCACCGTGGCAACAAGTAATTGTGTGTGTGTTAGAATTGTTTGATTAGGGGAAAATTGTGACCTAGGGGGTCATGTGTTGTTTTGTTTTAATTTTCCCTTTTATTATGTTAGTATGTGTTGCTCTTAGTAAGTGAAATTTTACTTGTGTTATTATTCATATTCTTTGGATTGGTGTTTACCCCTTTATTAGTCACATGGGTTGTAGTGTCTTAATTAAACTAATTTGAATTTTTCCTAAAATAATTAAAGGGTATGACCAAAAGAGTGTTCATTTATTAGGCTTGATTCACTTGGGATTTTGTGTGGATTGATGTGTGTTTGAGTTTTGAGTGTAGCACACTCTACCCCACATGGGAAACTCGAATTTGGCCTTGGAGGCCAAATTTCAAAGCTTAATGGACAAGTCAAACTTGTCCCACACCTCTTAAAACCCCATGCCAACTCTACCTATGGGTTGGAAGGCAAAATTTAGGTCTTTTAGGTGTTTTGGGGGATAAAAGGGTAAAATATTAATTTCACTTTCTTTCAAATTTAATTTTGTCCTTTGGGGGAGTGGGCTTAGTTGGAGTGTGTAAGGTGCTTGCCTTTCTTTCAACCACTTATTAATGGTGCATTGGAATATGAGGTTGACCAAGTGATGTGGAGTGGAGGGAAAAGGAGGTGGCATCCTACTTGGAGCCACATCATCCCTCTCTCTTTTTCTCTATTTATTGGATCCTCTTGTTTGTTTTGGGGGTTGGAAGTTTCATTTTTAGTCTTTTGTATTTTGGAGAGGAGAGGATTTGGAAAGAGTTTGTGGATTTTTGGAGCTTGTTGATACTTGTGGGAAATTTTTTGGAGCTTGTGGATGATTTTCTTGGTCTTTGGAGGGATTGAGACTTGATACTTGGAGGAAGCTCTACCATGGAAAGGTAGGAGCTTCACCTTTGTTTGCATTATGTTTCCTTTTTTGTTATGTGAATGTATATTTATGTTGTGTTGAATGTTGATTGTTTGAAATGCTTGTTGGGAATGGGTAGAATGCCTAAGTTGGGAGTGGGAGGAGACTATGGGAGTTTATTTAAGGGAGGCATAAGAGATCATGTTCTTGAGGAGGGAGTTTGGGTTGGGTGCCCACCTTG
This sequence comes from Taxus wallichiana var. yunnanensis, assembly GCA_018340775.1. Classification (NCBI taxonomy): domain Eukaryota; kingdom Viridiplantae; phylum Streptophyta; class Pinopsida; order Cupressales; family Taxaceae; genus Taxus; species Taxus wallichiana. The sequence continues at coordinate 372,020,018 of CM031241.1, forward strand.
TAAGAGAAATGCTTGCATTTTCTTCTTGTTTTTACTTTGAGGGATCCATAAGAGTTGAGGGAGGCATAAGAGTGGATAGAGGGATAAGGGGTACTTGAGGGAGGCATAAGAGTTGTTAGGGGTATTGTGTTTTGCATTGGAGGCTTTTAGGTGGCACCCATTCCCATTGGGAGGCATAAGTGGCCTCCCATAGGTCTTACTCTTATGGCTTTCTTGGTAAGCCTTGTGACTTTGTTGTTTTGATGGTTTTCCTCTTGTTGAGTTGTTGATTCTTTTTTTTTGAAGGATTATGGAATGCATGTGGAATGTTATGTTAGTTATGTGGAAGCTAGTAGTTGCCATGAGTTGGATTTTCTCCCATTGTGAATGTGGTTGGGGCTCGGGGCCAATGGAGAGGATGACTTCTCTTCTCCATTGGGTATCTTGGTTGGGAGGAGAGCGTTGCCTCTCCCCTTATTTTGTTGTGAATCAGAAAACTATGGAGGAGCCACCTTGTTGATATTTGAAGCATTGGAACCTTGTTGATGAAATGTGAAACCACCTTGTATTTTTACCCACCTTGAGTGGAGGAAAAGTGTAATATTGCTTTGTATTTTAGCTTCCATTATTGTAAAATGATCCCACATTAAGTGGAAAATGTTGTAACAATTTTTGAAGGAAATTTGTATTGAACTTCATTAGTAAGGTTGTAATGTGGATGGAATTAAAAGTTGAAAGAAAGACAATCTATTTATTCTCCTTTAACTTGGTGTGGAACCTCATATGAGTATGTTGATCTTGTTGACATGTTAGTAGTTCTTGCTTTAAAACTTAATGGAAATATTGTTGGACTCTTTTGTGGAATGTTAGGAAATTTACAAAAAATATACATATTAGATTTCATTTTGTTGCTTAAAAGGAGATGTATTGAAAAGTGAGAATATTAGTGCATATTCTCTTCTTGTATTGTGGATGGATAGAATTAAGTTTTATTTAATTTCCATTATGCCAATAAAGTAAATTATGTCCTAGCTCTACTATGTTTATCTTCATTTAAGAATTCATTGTAAAATTATTTGCAAATTACGTTAAGGGAAAGGAAATCAAATCCACTTGAAATCCCATACAAATGCCCCTATTAAAATATGTAGAAAGAGATTTTAATGCAAAAGTTCTAAGCTTAATTAGTTCATTACCCACATTTCAATAATAAGGAAACTAATATTTTAAATATTATTCCTATTTAAGTATTATTAAAACTAATGGATGTACTATTATTAAATCCTCTTTATAGCAATATGCTATTAATATTCCCTTTTTATTTACAAAGTATATCATTAAAACTACAACCAAGAATTGATGTTAATTAAATATATGCAAATAAACCTACGTGTCTTTAAGTAATAATTTTTAAGCCTCCTAAAACCTGGCACGCCGAATCAGCAGCGTGAGTTTGCAAGCTCACCGTATGCACACCCGATGTGCTTCATGAATGTTCTGATATGAAACAGATCCACCTCTAGGAGTTTCTCTTCCACGGGCTGCACCGTAAGATAAGTAAGATCTCAGTAGAGAATCGTTGTAATACATTTCATCTGTCTCCTCGTGACACTCTCACTGTCCCTTAATCATTTTTGATTAAATATCTTAAAGGCGGATCCCGGATTTTTTAGGATGCATTCGATCATCGAACAGAATAACAACATTGTTGGACAACCTGTTTGTCTAATCGCCCAAACAAAAAAGAGGCTTTGTTTTTTTGCTTGTGTCCTGGCCGCCCCGGCCAACTGGCCGTGACATGTGGCAGGCCAAGGCCGTGGATCCCCTCCCCTCCTCTCCTATAGCTTCTCCTTCTCTCTCTCTTTTTTGCTCGCGCATGGCCAGGGGGCGAGTAGAATGGGGAAAACGCCGCTATATTCACTGTAGCTTCATCTATAATCCTCCGTATCGCCTCACGTGGCTAGGCCAAATGAAAAGAGGTAATACGCCAAGCACTTACCTGCTGTAGCTTCGTCTATAGCCATTTCTTTATTTGCACGGCCAGGGTCAAGTTAAATGGGGGCAGGCGGAAGATTTGCAAGATCTAAGTGGAAGAAATGGTGATATGCGGCCGGTTGGGAGTGGCTTGCACGCAAGGAGAGGGAGGGAGTCTTAATTTTTGATAGGTGTTTGTTGAGCCACCCACCGCCCCCAACCATAAAATTTAAGCATAGTTTGAAATGCTATACCTTGACAAGACTCTTGTTTTTGTTTTTTTATATGTTTATCCTACGTTAAAGAAAATACGGATAACTATTTAGGTTAGTTTAAGTATTAAATACTATATAATATAATAGTGGTATGACATATAACATAATTTTCATATAATATCATACTAGATATAAATAAGGTATTATGTATATCTAAATATATAAAGTCATACAATGTAATAAAATAAATTAGTGTCAAAGTATATATCTTAATGTATAATTCCTTTATATATATATATATATATTATAATGTATTAAATCATGATATAATGTAATATAAATGGATAATAAAATAAAAATAAAAATTGAGTGGTTAGTGTATTCATTTCATAATAAATTATATCATACTCTAAGGTTAACATCTAGAAATATTGTTATTATGATATTATCAGACATTAGACTAATTAACTCGAAAGATGACCCTTCTTAACTTTAGTGAAACGTCGAATGAGATAAATTTAAATATCATTGACCTTGAAGCATTATCGTGACTTTTGTAGTTTCGAGCCTGTATGCGGGCACACCCTTCAAAAAAAAATTATTCCATAATTTTTTTCTAACTAAATCTAGGTTGTCCTTGAGTCTCTTGCGGGCGTTACTCAAGGGCGTTACAATTCGTGACCGACTTTTAACCCTATGGAACAGGTTCCACTACTGATATTAAAAAGCTCTTGAAATTACTTTCCAATAACAATTGAGAAAAATTAGGAATTCCGTTCTATGGGATAATTTCTTTTAAGTATTTTTATTTGGTGCAATTATATTGTAATGTAACAAAAGTCACAGCGTCAGTACACCTATTGAGGTTTAACAAGTTCATTGTAAAGAATATAATACGTTTAGTTTCATGATAAACGGTCAAGTTATATTGGCTAAAAGAATATTAGTGCAAATAAGTGTAGTGAGTTAATTAAAAAGAATAATTTTTACTATCACCAGAATGAAAGTTGAGCATTTGGTTATATGAGTGTAGGATATGCATGTTGTGAGTAGTAGTAAAAGAAGAATATGACTAGATGGGTGAGCATTTTGATTTGTTTGGAACTCATTTAAATAATCATTTAAATAATTTATTGTGCATGTCGAACACGTGTGAATGGTTCACAATAGTGGAAATATCATGAAAACATGTATTTTCAAAAACCTATTAAACCTATTTTTATAAAAAAGTGTTGAACATGTTAAAGAAAGGGAAATCAATCGTGCATAAGTGAATATGTGTGGATAGTTTAATTCTACCCCTTAAATTATGGAAAAGCTAGGGTTTTGTATAAACTATTGACAATTGTATTTTATGTTTTCTCTATAAAATATGTTTTGATCCATCACGTATAATTCAAAATGTTAGTTCCATTTTTAAAATTATATAAAAGTGAAACATTATAGGTTTGCAATATTAAAATATAATGTGATAGATTATTCAAATAATCATATTTATTGAAATAACACCATATCCATAATGATATTACATATATTATATAAAAATTTAAAATTTAAATTTTTTGAGATATAACTCAGCTTAAATAGTTCAATTTATAAGTATTAAATTATATATTGATAATGCTCCATCATTTAATTTTACTTATTAGTTTAGTGTAGTGTGGACTATCCATAATTATTATTGAGTTAATGTAAAGTTTTCATAAATTTTCAAAATTAATTTTACTCGAATGGAAATGGTATGTGATTATTGAAAAACCATATACTTTTTACCTTTTTCATTATTTTTGTACTATTTTAGTAGTGTAAACTCGCTAGTCTAAATTAAGAACAAATAGAATTAGGTGTATATAAAAATAGAATATTAAATTGTCCACAATATATAATCTTTAATAAAAAAATTATATTATAGAAGTGTTAGAATAAATTATAATCGTCATATATTATTTTGGATTGTTTAAACAATTCATAATTCTAATTTCAAACATTTATTTTTTCACAACACAATGAAAAATATGTGAATTATCCATACTAAAAATATTAAAATATGGACAATCCACAAATTTATATTAGAGTATTATGAAATTGTGAAATATCTACATTGTGTTTATAAAAGCTATCTATTTGGAATAATTCAATAAATATATATATATATATATATATATATATATTGATAATAGTATGGATAAATAAACACACTTCCAAAGAGTGTAATTTAGTATATATTATTATTGTTATTAAATAGATATTTTACATTTGTGAATAATACACAATTAATATTTTAGTGTACATTTAATTTTTACAATTTTTACTTTTAAATGTTTTTAGTGTATATATGATTTATGTTTACACCTTAGAGATCATGCAAAATAATTAAATAGTGAGACTATAATTGGGTTGTGATACAAAATCAATATTTTAGTACTTTTAATTTTTTACAATTATTATTTCTACAAACTTTTACTACTAAGACTATATTTAGGTTGTGTTAAAAAATATCATAATTATATTTTAAAAGGTCTATTTAAAAAGCATGTGGAAAAAACATTTTTGCCTTAATGAATTTTCTAAAATATGGATATTTCACAATTTAAAATTTGACTTCTATGAAATAGTGGATAATATTTTGCAAAACATAGAAAATTTGAATTTTCCACAATCAAATTCTAAAAATGTGAATAATTTACATAATAAAATGTGCCTTTATGAAATTGTGAAAAATCTACATAAATTTTTATATAAGCTATCTACTTAATGTTGATATTTCACAAATTTTCCACAAAATGATTTTTTTGTGGATAACAATGTGAATAAATAAGCCTACTTCTAGTAGTGTCTCATCCTCCTCCATCAATCAGAAAACAAAACAAAGAAATAATAAGACAAAAAAGAGAAATGAAGTCTTTCATAAGCAAACTTAGGGTTAGTGGAATCCTTAGATCTTGTGGCCCCAAATGAATCCATCCAATGGATGAGATTCATCCCTACAAAAGTAGGTGGGAAGTGGGTGATACAAAATTTAAATTTAAAATACATGGGTTGACTTTTTGGGGAGCCACTTTAGTTGTGTGGTGGGGGTAGAATTAATTTTCTAACCCTTGTGCTAAATTAAGGACCTTGCTATTTGTTTTAAAACCTTGTCACCAGTGGGATTAGTATAACTTTAGTATTTAGTTAAATAGACTCCTTTACCCTTGGGATTAATTTGTGCAAACTTGGCTATGGTGGACTTTAAATGTTTATCAAAATAATATTTAGGGGGAACCTAAACCATGCCTTAGACTAACTAAGTGTATTAAAAGGTATTGAGAATTTTATTATTTTATTTTAATAGGAATTAAAAAAGAAAATTTATATTATTAATTTATGTAACTTAGAAACAAGAATGTGACAACTATAATTCAAACCTTTTTGTGTGAACTTTTTTAAAAATTCCATAGTTTTTCTAGCTTTCCTAGGTTATTCTTGGGTTTTGTGCAAACAAATTTTGTGGGCGTTACATTTCCATACTCACCCCTAGGACTGATGCAACGTTGGTTGTAGGTACTCCGAACAAGAGGAATTTTCGATGTGATATGTTGTAAGTAATGAGTTGAATTTCTAAAGTTAGATTCATCATGCAATACATGTAGTACCATATAATAATGATATGTATTGTTGTTGGAATACTTTTTCCGGTATATTTTGAAAAGTGAAAACCAATGTGGCTATATTTATAGTGTCAAATCGATGTGAAATTGTAGTCGATGTTGTAACTTTGTTATGAAAATATTAAAATAATATTTTTCTATGTTAACTATTGCTATATTTTCTTAACACCCACAATGTTAGGTAGAATCTCCTCTCATCAAAACTAAAGAAATTAAAATAATGAGTTATAATGCCTATTTTCCTTCCTCCCCCATTTTTAGTATTTTTCTAGGGTATAAAACATTGATCGTGTTAATATAATACTCTGATATCATTAATCATCTTCATTATTTACACCTAAGACTTCTTATTAAGGACTATTTCCTTGATATTTTAAGATGTGGTGCATATATGTTTTGAAACCTATCATTTTGGCACATGTGAGGTGATCATCTCTAGATGTTGTAGGTATGACCATTCCATGAATAATCTAAAGCCCTTATGTGTAATTTCATTTGGTACCCTAGTGGATGACCAAATCCTTGCAACATAGTTGGTGTTTGTACCTACGATTGATCTCTTATGATATCTAAATTACGTGATTCGAGACTACATTTCAAATTACTTACGTATTCACCCAACAATTGAAATAGGTCCTTACGAGAATTTTTAATGCATGATATTATTTGGGATATCTCTCTTGCAATATACACTTAATACTTGCATGTCACAGAGAAATGAAATGAGTTCTATTGTGCGAGTTCGTACTCCTTGTAGTTTTAAATCTCTAAGTGTCATGTAAGTGTTATAGGAATTACATTTGTTCCAAAATGATGTTAATATAGGATCAAAGTAACCATGTAAATGTAGTTAGTGAAAGGGTAGATAAGATTAAAGTATAGAATGACTGCTGAGAGAAAAATGGTACGTCGGTGAAACGATGTCAAAACTAGCTAAAATGTCAAAATTGATCATAATATGAATGTAATAAACTAGAGAACATCGAATTATACAATAATATAATAAATTAAAAACCCAATATGATGCATGATCACTTGCTTTGTTTGCATAAATTTACATTAAACAAAAATGCCGATGAAAAAATAGAATTTATCTTTGAGAATGGGATAACTTCAGCTCTAGCCAAGGTCTTGCAAGTTAAGGAAATTGCACTCTAGTTGGACTTGAAAAATTTAGTAGAACCCTTAGTGTAGATAGGAATATATTATACCTAAGATATTTCAAGAAGTAGAATTTATGGTCGAAACATGTAATTAACCCGTTCCTATTAGGATTAAATCCTTTAGATCATGAAATAGAAGTAGTTTGAAATTTGAAATTCGTCACTTAAATTCTAAGAAAAATATCTATAATAGGAACATATGTTTATGGTTCCCTTCCATGCCGAATATGATTGTGAAAATATGAATTCCTAATTAGAGCAACGGATTATGAATCAAGAATGATACAACTTAATTAGTTAATCTTCATAGTTGGTTTTAATAACTTGAAGATGAAAAGAGTGTATTGTTAGTATTAAGTTTTCTATATATCTAGTAACATTCCTTTTATTTTAGTGAATTTTCCTCCTTATAATGAGAGTATTTTTCCAAACCAAGAAAACATGACTCTTTCAAACAAATCCTTAAGGAAAATATTAGAAGACGCATGTGTGTATATACGTTCCTAATCACAATCATGCTATATAAATTTATTTCCATAAGAGAAACGAGAAAATTCTAAAGGAACCACTATAGGTGAAATGTTAAACAAAAACATGCATCCTAGTTATAGAGGAATGAAGGGTCCCATGTTATGTGTTCTTCAGAAAATTATAGTCAACTAATAAAAATAGGATTGTAATAAATATTTCACCATGAACAATGATGTGTTGTGGGAAGTGCCTGTGAGTAAGTGTATATTGTAGTGGGTCGTTGTTGTAATTCTTCATTTTTGGACATATGGCCTCGATGTATATATGGAGTTATCATGTTGTCTATGTGGGTCGAGGTTTTGTGTATGTGTCTTATGTGATGTTAATTTTATCTATTGGAGTCCATGTGTTGATGTGTAGTGAGCATTCAAAACATAACTTATTCCGATAATTTTTACTAGTTTATTTGTGTATCAAATTTGTGGGTGTTACACATTGACACTAATAATATCATTTTGTATTTTTATAATGTAGACATGTTTGGTATATTTTTAAGCAGATTCTCTTATCTTAAACATGAAACCAGATAATTTAGGTGCTTAATTTTATATTTTAGGGAAGAAAAATTATTGACTTTCCTTTCTTCAATGGTGGGTCTTATTGTTTAAGTAATCATCAAAAATTTATATATGTTAACATACCAAAGAAACTTATTATTTCCTTCACAATTTTCTTACCAATTTACTGAGGAAATGAGAGTGAATAAAGTGTTGACGAATAAATTTGTAATCGATTTCAACCTTGGAGGAGACATCAAATGGAAAATTCCCAACATTTTGCAGTGACTATGGTATCTCTAAATGAGACAAATGAAAATTAAAAAAATTGTGATCTGACTTTCCAAAATCTTATGCAATTCTTATTCATCTTCAAAGCCACATGATACAAGGTATATTCATAATATACTATATAGTTATATTGTAAATGAAACATAGGTTCCTTAAGAAATTTATTCAATTCATCCCATTGTTCCTCTTTAATTGGATTGTTTTTAAGGTCTAGTCATTGCATTGTCTTTATGGACCAACATCTACAAAATAAAAATAAAAATAAAAATAATGTATAGATTGTTACAAGAATTTATAGCCAATAGCTATACAAAAATAGTATGTTATTAGCAATGTTTGGCGAAGGAAAATAATGAAATATTAAAAAATGTAATATCCCTTTGAATCATAGTATTTCAATACAAAATATGTAAAGAATAGTATATTCATATCCATATAGAAGTTGGATTCCAATTTAATCAAGGTACAATTATTGTAAAATTGAAATTCACATGTTTACTCATCATGTGAACAATATTAATTTGAAGTTTAAATAAGTTCATCCCCGTTTAAAATATTCTCATGGATATGTTTATATTTTCTAAATTGTATTAGTGTATATTTTTTGTAATAGTGTATGTGACTTGGCTTTGATAAAGATGCTTTGATAAAATTTAGTTTCAAACATTAAGTTTTAAGTATAACATTATATAAAATATGCTTATGAAACTACCAGGAATATCCAACAGTGTGGAAGATGAAAAGACTAATCGGTAATTATGTCCACTAGCATACACATTTGTATATATAGAGTGATAATGTCTTATTCCATGCCCGAGAAATATAAAAAAAAATCTCCTGAAATAAAAAAATTTCCCCGTAGCCATTCATTTTAGAGAAATGATGGTCATTGTAACACATTTTAAGTCCGCACCACATGATGGGCAATAGAGTGGTGGGCATCATTGTATCCGCCTGTTGAGAAAATCATATCCTTTCCCACAATATTTGAAATGATGGCTCAGGAACAAGAACTAAACCAAAGCAACAATGTTCTCTTAAAGATAATGCTAACATAAAATATTCTTAGTCAAGAAACGACAAATAGACGACCTCTCTTCAGGATCAAAAACTTTTCATGAAGGTTAATGAAAGAAATTTGTAACACGAGTTATGCTAGGACATTCGGGCGATGTACGAACTCCACGTTGATGCAAGGTTCACTAATTTTATGGAAAATCAGAGCTTTTTTGGAGTGTTTCATCTCATATAAAAATACAAAGAAGGTGCATATAATTGATTTTGATGTGGTTGAGGGTGTACAGTGGCCACCATTAATGGAAGCTCTTCCATATCAGAAGATGGGACTGGAGATGCTTTAAATCAGTGCACTCAAATGGGAATACTAGATCGAGGCTATCTGAATACATGACTACATTGGGAATTCTATTCTTTTATGAGGAAATGTACTGACTGTAAACCTTTAAAACCCTTACTTGTTCCCTGAACATACTCAGAATTTTCTAGTATTTAATATGATGGTGGACCTGCCACATATGACATGCCAGCAAAGAAACATGGAGACGATCAAGTTTCTGTCCATAAGAGGATCCCTGCAACTTGCAATTCTGACATCTCCATCCAGCCACATTGGTGCCACGGTGGATTATTTATGCGGCATGTTGGAATCTTTGGAGGCGGGGCTGCCAGAGGAGGGTTTGGTGAGAAGTGTGATGGAACATATATTCATCGCTCGAAAGATTCAGATATAGATTTGAAGAAATGGAAAGGGATCATGTAATGCCCCGTTTGGCGGTTACCCAGGTTCTCGGCGTAGTGACCTTTCCCTCGTTGGGCGTCGAACGACTGAGTGTAATTCTGTTGTCTTAGACCATGTCTCAGCGATGTTTTAGCACCCCCCCTCTCCTTCTGGCATCCTCGAGTCGTTATCGACACCTCCCTTTTGTGGACTGTGTAATGTCCTGTGCGTTATCCTTTTTACAAGGGGATCTTGCTGACGACATTATTAATATTTTAATAGTTATTCATAGGTTGCTGGCATTCTTCTCGGTTTGCATTTTTTAAAACCAAACTAATGGTTTATTTTTTTAATATATATATATATATATAATATATATATATATATATATATATATATATATATATACATGTATAGATATAAAAATAAGATGAAATGAAATAAGATATAAGTAAAAATAAAAATAAATAAAGGAATGCTTTGTGGATGCGTGGAAAGAAGGGGGTAGGTGTGTGGCGTAGGTTGGAGGAGACCGAATTAAAATCAGAATTTTAGTTTCTTGTGCCTAAGGCTCTCACCGGCCCTCACCCCCTTTCGCCATCTAGACTTGGTGCGTGGCCATCTTCAATCGGCCTTACCTCTGCGCCAAATGCCCGCCCCACCTTCATTTAATTCGATTTGCAAATCTCTTGCGTCCCTTCTTTCTGCTCTCTTTTTCCTTCTCTCACCACGTGAGATTTTCCTTGGATGGACTGCATGTAGGTGGTTGAAATGCCTTTTCTCCTGTTGGTGGCGGACAACATTAAGCTGGTATACAATTGTGTGAGAGTTATTGAGTGCACTGTCTTGAAGATTCAAAACGTGGTTAGGGCTCTCTCCTCCAAACTACGTTTGTCCTCGATGTGAATAGCTGAGGTGAATGTATCAATCCACTTCATTAAGTCTGTGGCAACGTCTGGTTGAAGGTCTTTATCTCCTTGGCATCAAATCTGAACAGAGCATGAAGGAGTCTTCAACTGTGATAGCTAAGAATGATTGTTCAAGGTAAAACAATGGTGATTATGTGATCTCAAATGGGTAAGAACACCCATGGAAGGTGTTGAAGCCGTTCTAAGCAGTCCACAAGCTTCAAAAGGTGAAAAACAAGTCTCAAATACCTCCTCAACCTTGATCAACGGTCTTTTACCAGTCTGTACACTCTAGATTGTAATCACAGGGGAGCAAATAGATGATTTTCATGGCATCTTTCCTTCCTCGTTCTTCCCACTGCGCTCGTGTTTTTTTAGATGGAGCTTGAAGCTAGTGAAGCGAGCATGTTGCCTCCATTTTCTTTGAGTCTTTGCGAGGTGTGTTCTTGTCTTGGATCCGCATGGCAAATGACCCGCAACAATTTTTAGCCCTTTGCGTAGACAGTTGCGAGAATAGTAGAGGCCTTTTTGAGCGCTTCCAACAGGCAGGTTGTCCAACTATGTTGTTTTCTGTTCTGTATCAGATGCATCCTCAGATTCAGGTTTCTCCTTCAAGATATGTTTATCAAAATCGACTATGTGACAGTGAGAGTGTTACCAGGAGACCTGATGAAGTTTATTGCAAAGATTCTCTATTGAAACCTTTCTGCTTGTTTTACGATGTAACCCATGGAAGAGGATCTCATAGAGGCGGATCTGTGTCATATCAGAGTATTCTTGAAGCACAACTTGCTTTGCAATATTGAACTTATTAGGAGATCGATGAAGGATAGAGGAATAAAAAAATAAACTTGGATGTAGTTGGATTAAAGGCAATAAAATGGTGCATGCTTTTTGTGTAGGTGACAGATCACACCCACATGCACATGAGATCTATGCAATGTTGGAGAGAATGTCTTGGGAGATGAAGGTAGCAGGATATCTTTCAGATTCAGAACCTTAATGTATGTGTTGACTGCCACACTGCACCAGGTTTTGTCCAAGATTGTTGCAAAGCAAATTGTTGTGAGAGATGCAAAGCGGTTCCATCACTTAAAAAAAAAAAAAGGAAAATGTTCTTGTAGAGATTATTGGTAATGCCAGGTGAAGCAATCTGCAAACATAGTTTGGAACTTTAACAAAGCACACTGCTGTGCAGTGCAGTAGTGATAAATAAGAGACCAGATTTTATTTCCAGCTTCATAAATGGGCTCCAAAAGTGGATTCTCCATTGTGTCGGATGGATGTCCATGTTCCACTGTAACCTTCCTGTTAACACGCATTGGGAGGATGTTGGCAAGTAGTTTAGACCACCCACCCTAGCCGTGAACTCCTACTGTGCCAACGTGAAGTTGGTCGATGTTTGGGCACCCAAGGAGCTTGAAGAAAATGGAATTAGGCTTGGGTTGTTGTTGCTGATCCGGCGGTGTCTCTATGAAACCTATTGAATGCGGAGAAAAAGGCAAGATATTTCTACACTTTTCTACTGTTATTTTATTTAAAATTATTGCGAAATCGAACTACTCTTTCCTTGCATTGATTTGTCAGTTGGATGTCGTGATGGGAGATTTCCCCTTTCTGCTTGTTTCTTCTTGTTTTATCTTTTATCGTTATCAATATGTTGGTCGAAAGGATGCGTGTGCCCTCTCCTCTGGGTGTTATGTTTCTCTTGCTTGAGTGATAGACTTTCATCTGTTGCTTATGTATTTATTCTTCTCTACGATTGAGTTGCTAGTTATTATGTTGATCAAACTAGTATTTTTGATATCATGGAAGTAAGTTTACGATAACTATGAAGCTCCTCCCTAGCACCCAAGTTTGTCTTTGACATTTTTTGTTAGCTCCTTCGCAAGTCCCTTGGATAACCTTTTGGCATCGAGAAAGGAAGGTCGTAGGATTAGTGTGATCAATGCTTGGGCTAGCTTGACTTAGATTTTTGGTATAAAAACTTGTAGAATGAAAAGGTTTTTGTGCAACGTGTTTTCCGTCTCACGTGTTTCGACTCTTATATTATCTTTCATCTTGTTTCTAGGCTCTTAAGGCCAACCTCAAGAAGTGCCTTGACCATCCCTATCAACTTGAACCATAACTAGCTTTTCGGATCAACTAAACTCGAGGTTTCATTATACGAATCCAGATACCTCATTGACACTAGAATAGTTTTGGTCTAATCCCCCTCTCGAAATGGTTGTTGATGGCTCTCTTCAATTTTTTCCTAACTTGCATTATTTCCCTTTTGTAATGTTAACGCTATTAATTAGTATTGGTCGGTTTTTATGCATAATTACCTTAATATTTTGTGGTGGAAATTTCCTTAAATGTGATTAATCTTCGGGATAAACTCATCTTTCATTTGATAGTCTTATGGATTCATAGCGAAGGTTTTTTTTTGATAATGTCACTTAGAAATTATGTTTGTATCTATGTGTGATGGTTATTGTGTTACCGAGGTTTGCCTTAAAATATTTTTGTTTTGGGAAATAGGTAATTTAGTTTAAATTAACCAAACGTTAGAATTGTTGTAGAGGTTTGCAAATCTTTAGTGTGATCAAATTTGTTGATGACATTATTGTATAATCTTGTTTGACGGAACTCCCTTCTTCTCTCGCATGTTTGCTTTCTAGCTTTGTAAGACATTGGCCCTTCTTGAATGATTGGAAAATCTTTGTAGTCAATGGTCAAAACTAGTATACTTTGCCTTCGCTTCGAAACTTATGTTGTGTGTAAACTCTATTTGATTTCCGGTTTGAAACTCAATTATACATGGCTTTTTGTGTTAATTTTCGAAACCCGTGGTTCCCCTTTCTTGGGCTGATCAACTCTTGTTCTTTTAGAAATATATTATTTTAGCCTATGCGTTTGGTACCTTTGATAAATTTCTAGATGGTTGGTATATATATCAAATCTCAATCTTGTAATTATTTTTAATTACTTACTTGATGGGAATTCTGTTTTTGCTAGATTGTTTATTTTCTCCTTATAGGGCCAAGGGCCATTCTCATACGATTGTTACTTTCATTGCTTTTACTCCTAACTGAAGTACAAGGTCTTCTCCTTCTTTGATTGGCATGATGGAGACTTTATTATAACTTGATGTGTTGATAGTGTTTAGAGGTTTGAACCAATTCTTGTAATAAAGTGCTTCCTTTTCGTGGTATTGTTAGATAATAGTTATGGTGGTTTTGTGTAGCCTTATCTTGCTCAGTTCTCATGAACTGACTCTTGTGGAAAAATTTGTTGCAGATGGATTTTGCGTGTAGATGAGGAATAGACTTGTAGATTTTTACATCAACCTCAGTTGAGAAGTTCTTTTGCATGAATCCTTTTTATATTGTTCAACTATTGATAACATCTAGTGGAAAATTTAGAAGAGGATCAATGTCTTAGTAGATTGTATCGTGGATTATGTCGTCTTAACTTTGGAACCTTGAATTGTCTGTCTATCTTGGAAAATATAAGAAAATTTGTTACCGCTTGTTGAGTAACCTTATTTTCATTTTCGTAAATGAGTATTGTTAAACTTTATCCCTACGATTAAATGTTGAGCTAAATCTTTCTAAGACTTAGTAATAGTGTGTTATAAGTAAAATAAAATGGGTTGTTTAATACTTATAGAAGTTAAACTAAAATTTATATTGCAAATAAATTTGTGTAGAGGTGACCAACTTGAGAGCATGTAATTCCATAAGTGATCAAAGATGAAACTATCCTTTGTTAAGTAACATTATATAACCTGATATCCCTAGCGACACTAATGAACACTATCCCTTTTATGGTGAAATTCTTAAACGAACTTAAGGGAAATCTATGGTTAGATCTGGAAGATAATAAGATTTAATAAGCAGGAGAAAACAATTTAGAAACCACGCAATCTATCTCTCAGCCATTGGAAGGCAAATTGTTTTATTTTTATAAAACTCTTTTAGTAAAGCCTAAGTAAAATCTTTAATAATTCTGGTTAAGTTTTCAAGTCTCAATTATATCTTGGTAATAGTTAATGAGGTCTTGAAGATGATTTCAACTCAACCTTCTCCCTCTAACCTTTTTCCAAGGTGCCTTGTCTTTCTTCTCTTGAGTTTGTTGAACGCAAACCCATGTTGTCATATGGGCATGAACAAGTTCTAGTAGCGTAAGTGTAAATAGATGGCCTTGTGGAATTAAAATTCCCCCTTTCTCTAAATAAACGAATTAAGCAAATAAATGTCATAATAGAGAAGATTTAAGGATGATTACTCAGTGTCAAAAGAATAAACTTAGCTTGGTAAGATGAATTGTATGAATCATATCTTGAGCCTCCTTGAAAACGTAAGCTAAGAATTGCAAGATGTCTTTTTAAAAAAATAACCCTCAATAATATCTCATTGTGGTTGGCCCTATTTGTTAGAGTTTTTTGTCGTTGGACTTCTATTTTGTCTTGTAAAAAAAAAAAAAAAAAAAGTGTATTATCCTTTTGGGTGTAAACGTTTAAATCTTTGACCTTGTGGTCATCCCCGTAACAAGTGGTTCCTAGAGTTGGTTGTAACTTTGTGTCGACATGTTGTGTCGTGTAATATGTCAAAGCAAGTCAAAAAAAAAAAAAAATTATCCTATCTTTTCTTTTGTGTTGTTCGTGTGTGTGATTTTTTGGACGTTACGAGATCAACTTAAGGTGATAAAATGGGTGAGGTTCCCAATAAGTACATTAGAGTCAACAACGCGAGGGGTGCGGACAACAAAAGAGATAATTCAAGAAGATTTTTAGGTGGTGGCATTAAACAGAGGATCCATGTTTTACATAGTTTAAAATACGGATTAACGGTAATCAAGCAATTATCAAATTGTGGGATACAACATTTGTTTCCTCTTCTACTTGAAATGCATCATCTAATGTGCATAAAAACATTGTAACATCTATGCATATGTTTAGATTTATTGTGAAAAACATTATTTTGATGGCCATGTTCACGATTTTCTTTGAAATAGTTGGCTTGCACAAAGAAATGGTTATATTTTAGAGGTAATATACCTTCATATATCTAAGTGATCACATTTTTTGCACTGAAATAATTTTCAATTGAGAGTAAAAGAACTTTAAAATATCTTAGATTTTTAGGGAAAATTTTACATCAATAGGCATTATACAACAAGAGGGAGGAAGATCAACAATGTTTATATGTATTGTATGGAGGGACGAGCATCTTCCCAATCCAAACCATTGATGTCATAGTCGATGAAAGATAATAGTAAATATTTGCATTATTGACTATCACTTTTCAACATTTATGCTATAATTTGTAGGGGAAGTTATGATGGAGTTACTCCACCTATGTGCTCTGCAAAAATAGTGGTGGCATTGATAATTATATGGACTTTTCACCCACAATATTTAGCCAAAAACCACCATTTCATACCTTGAGCCTCTCACAATCTTTAACCCCATCAATATTAATCATCCATATAGAATCCTATCGACCTTAATAATGCATAAGAATATGCATGGCTTCAATTTTAGAGGGTATTGCACCATATATGTTTGGACACCCTTGTTCGGTGTCCTTATTTTCATTCTTGTATTCTTTCAAATCCATGAGCTTAATAATGCATCCACTAAGCATTTTATCCCCATTTTATACCATGTGTTTTGCTTATTATTTTTCTCGCCTTTGAACATTATCATGTTCAACTTTCTATGTTAAAAACTTCTTATACTTCCTCTTTTACATGAATCATACCATGGATCCTACAAATCCACTTCAGTTATACTTGAGATCCTTCTCTAAGGTCTACTCCAATCCAAAACCCTTGTCTCTTCTCTAACATGTGGAACCATCATTTTCTCATTCTTCTCGACATTCCTTGGGGGTGATTATGACATTTTCCCATGACACTAGAGTCAAGCCCTCTCGTTACACATCATCGATATTGTAGTGCCCACTTCCCTTCGACCTCATTTTGTTTTTTGTTTTGAGACTAATTACCGCACTTATGGATTTACTATGGCTTCTTGATTTAGCATGCTAGTAGATATCATAAACATTGGACTGTTATTGATTTGATCTTTATATGATGCATATGGTTTACTGGTGGACATTTGATGATGATATTTGTATACTTTTGACAGGGTTATTTATCTTTAATTATGACATGTGATATGTTAATCATATTGAGTAGAACTTGATAATTGGACTAAAGTGATGATCGTTTTGGCATAAATGAAATGTGGAATAGAAATGTGCTAGAAAGTGTTAGTGATATCGTACTTGCATAGATGATAGTAAATCATGTGTCATTTATTTTAGATTATATTGTATATTTGGCATGAATGTTTTAATGCGCCAACAGGCCGAAGGAGGTATTCTCTTTACAGTAGGTATATTATATTCACAACAATATTGGGAGTGGATACCAACCACATCAGAATTTGAGAAGAATCCCGCTTAAGGTCACCATGGTAACAAGTAATTGTGTGTATGTTAGAATTGTCACGTTAAGGGAAAATTGTGACCTAGGGGTCATTTGTTGTTTTGTTTTAGTTTTCCCTTTTATTATGCTAGTATGTGTTGCTCTTAGTAAGTGAAATTTTACTTGTGATATTATTCATGTTCTTTGGATTGGAGTTTACCCCTTTGTTAGCCATGGGTTGTAGTGGCTTAATTAAGTTAATTTGAGATTGTCCTAAACTAATTAAAAGATGTGACCAAAGAGAGTTCATTTATTAGGCTTGATTTACTTGGGATTTTGTGTGGATTGATGTGTGTTTGAGTTTTGAGTGTAACACACTCT
Source organism: Taxus wallichiana var. yunnanensis (assembly GCA_018340775.1). Lineage (NCBI taxonomy): Eukaryota > Viridiplantae > Streptophyta > Pinopsida > Cupressales > Taxaceae > Taxus > Taxus wallichiana. Next base: position 372,037,765 of record CM031241.1, read on the forward strand.
ACCCCACATGGGAAACTCGAATTTGGCCTTGGAGGCCAAATTTCAAAGCTTGTGGGACAAGTCAAACTTGTCCCACACCTCTTAAAACCCCATGCCAACCCTACCTATGGGTTGGAAGGCCAAATTTAGGGCCTTTTAGGTGTTTTTGGGGGATAAAAGGGTAAAATATTAATTGCACTTTCTTTCAAATTTAAGTTTGTCCTTTGAGGGAGTAGGCTTAGTTGGATTGTGTAAGGTGCTTGCCTTTCTTTCAACCACTTATTAATGGTGCATTGGAATTTGATGTTGACCAAATGATGTGGAGTGGAGGGAAAAGGAGGTCGCATCCTACTTGGAGCCACGTCATCCCTCTCTCTCTTTTCTCTTTATTTGATCCTCTTGTTTGTTTTGGGGGTTGGAAGTTTCATTTTTTTAGTCTTTTGTATTTTGGAGAGGAGAGGATTTGGAAAGAGTTTGTGGATTTTTGGAGCTTGTTGATACTTGTGGGAATTTTTTTGGAGCTTGTGGATGCTTGCTTGATCTTTGGAGGGATTGAGACTTCATACTTGGAGCAAGCTCTACCATGGAAAGGTAGGAGCTTCACCTTTGTTTGCATTATGTTTCCTTTTTGTTATGTGAATGTATATTTATGTTGTGTTGAATGTTGTTGTTTGAAATGCTTGTTGGGAATGGGTAGAATGCCTAAGTTGGGAGTGGGAGGAGACTATGGGGAGTTTAATTTAGGGAGGCATAAGAGATCATGTTCTTGAGGAGGGAGTTTGGGTTGGGTGGCCACCTAGTAAGAGAAATGCTTGCATTTTCTTCTTGTTTTTACTTTGAGGGAGCCATAAGAGTTCGGGAGGCATAAGAGTGAATGGAGGGATAAGGGGTACTTGAGGGAGGCATAAGAGTTGTTAGGGGTATTGTGTTTTGCATTGGAGGCTTTTAGGTGGCACCCATTCCCATTGGGAGGCATAAGTGGCCTCCCCATAGGTCTTACTCTTATGGATTTCTTGGTAAGCCTTGTGACTTGTTGTTGTGATTGTTTTCCCTCTTGTTGTGTTGTTGATTTTGTTTTGAAGGATTATGGAATGAATGTGAAATTTTATGTTGAGTTATGTGGAAGCTAGTAGTTGCCATGAGTTGGATTTTTCTCCCATTGTGATGTGGTTGGGGCTTAGGGGCCAATGGAGAGGATGGCTTCTCTTCTCCATTGGGTATCTTGGTTGGGAGGAGAGCGTTTCCTCTCCCCTTATTTTGTTGTGAATCAAGAAAACTATTGGAGGAGCTATCTTGTTGATGTTTGAAGCATTGGAGCCTTGTTGATGACAATGTGAAACCACCTTGTGTTTTTACCCACCTTGAGTGGAGGAAAAATGTAATATTGCTTTGTATTTTAGCTTCCATCATTGTAAAATGATCCCACATTAAGTGGAAAATGTTGTAACAAGTTTTTGAAGGAAAGTTGTTTTGAACTTCATTAGTAAGGTTGTAATGTGGATGGAATTAAAAGTTGCAAGAAAGACAATCCATTTATTCTCCTTTAGCTTGGCTTGGAACCTCTTATAAATGTGTTGATCTTGTTGAAATGTTGGTAGTTCTTGTTTAAAACTTAATGGGAATATTGTTGAGAACCTCTTGAGGAACGTTGGGAAATTTACAAAAAAAAATGTATGTGTATTGAATTTCATTTTGTTACTTAAAAAGATGTATTGAAAAATTGGAATATTAGTGTATATCCATTCTTGTATTGTTGATGGAATGACTTAAGTTTTAAATGGTTTCCAATATGCCAATAAAAAAAAAAAAGGGTTTAAGCTCTAGTTCTATTATGTTTTTTCTTCATTTATGAATCCATTGTAAAACTATTTGCAAATTGTAGAAGGAAACTAATATTTTAAATATTACTCATATTAAGGTAATACAAAAATTAATGAATTTAGTATTATCAAGTTATATTAATATTAATATACTATCAATATTTCTTTTAAATTAACAAAAGCAGGCTAGAATAAACTGTTGCCAAATAGATAATATTAAATATATATTTAAAGCAAAACCTACGGCATGGCCGTAATAGGTCTGCAACCAAATCCACGCATGAACTGTCCCTTTTTGCAAAGTAAACTGTCCTCCATGAATATGCTTGGTTAAGAAACAGATCCACCTCTGAGAGACTCTCTTCCACGAGCTACCTCGTTGGACAGGCAAGGTCTCAATAGAAGATCTTGTAATAAATTTCACCAGGTCTTCTAGTATGCCCTCACTATCCCTTAATCGATTTTGGTAAAAATATCACGAAGGAGAACTCCGAATTTTGAGGGTGCATTCGATACTGAACAGATAACCACGTTGGAACCCAGGTTGCATTGTAAATTTAGCAGTGATTGGATAGTTCTCATGAGGGTAGGACGTGGCAGTGGGAGGGGCTATACTGAATGGAGCTCTCACCAATAGCCACCTAAAATCAGTACCCTGATGGGATAAAATCAGTTCAGCTGTTACAAAAAAAAAGGCTTGGCACGCAGAGAAAAAAAAGGTTTGGTTTGGTGAAAGGATGCTTCTGCTTGTTGCTGTATTGTTTGTTGTGGGCAGAAAAAAAAGACAAGATAAGGGATTTGGAGGCGTTGCTTTCAGTAATAATGTCTAGCGGTAATGATTTTGTCTTCTGTTTCTGTGCGCCGGTGCTACGTGCACTGTAACCTTTGCAGCACCCAATGTAAGTGGAGGTAACTCACCTATCTCATGCCCATGTAGCTCCTTCTATACCACCATTCCTCTGTCCTCACGTCCAGGGCCGAATAAGACTGTCAAACCGCCTGCACTCACCTGCTGTAGCTTCTTCTTCTCCCTCACGGTCTTGCTCGCGCGGTGCAGGTGAATAAAATAGCGTTTACACCTGCTACACTAGTCTGTAGCTTCATCTTCAACCACCACATTAATCCGCGTGGCCAGGACAAGTATAAAAACGGCAGGCTGACTATGAAGATATTGATTTGCAAAATCTAAGTGATTAAATGAAAGATGCGACCAGGTTGTGTTGCTTGCACGCAAGGAGAGGAGGCATAATGCTTTGGCAGGTGGCCATTAAAGCCACCCACCTCCACCATGTTTTCAAACTTAAAATTGAATGATTTTGTTTTCCCACCGATAAAATTCTTGCCCCTTTGTTCAAATTTCAAATTTATGTTTAAGCATAAAGAGTTACTTAATGTAAATTTTGATGAAGTAAGCTATGTTTAATCATGATAACACAAGCACTTCGTGGACAATGTTTTCTTGGTGTGAAACCGTTATTTTTTGTATCCGTCATTTTCGCAATGCAACGGAGGAGTATTCCTATTAGCCAATAGAATAAGTAGCCTTAAAATTCTCACATCTTTTTCACTTGCATGTTGTTGATTGGGTGTGAGTTCTCACTTCGACAAATATTAGAATTAGTTCATATAAATGTATATGTAATATTTGAGTTGTGATATATAGAGTTACTTAATGTAATGTTCGTTGTAGAATTACGATCATGACACGAGAATAATTTTTCACCGACTCATGTTCTTAAGGTATTTTAGAGGCAAGATTAAATGACTCCTTGGATAATAACTGGCTCATGACGTCGAGCTCTGACGACAATGCTAGTGCCGAGAAGAACGTTAGGGAGTCTCTTTGCGACCTAACTAGATTTTTTTTTAGCATCCTGCCCTTGACACAATAACAAAGTGATCCGATTTAAATGTATTGCAATTCTAAACTGGTTCTCTTAATCTCGATCTTCAAAAAAAAAAAAAAATTAGTCGCATTTTCGGGTTATATGTTGTGGAAGTAGGTACTTTGATCGTCGTTTTCTGGCATTACAGATATCACCTATTATGTGCGTACCATTTTATATCTTATAATACAATCTTACTAGATAACCCTTCGATTTTGAGACCATGTGCACCATAACTTATATATTTACATATATAACATTAGGTTGAGAGTGCAAATTTCTATCTTACAAACACTTCTTAAACTTCCTCTTCTACATGAATCGAACCATGGATCCTACAAGTCCACTTCAGGGTATACTTGAGATCCTTCTCTAAGGTCTACTCCACTCAAAAATCCTTTTCTCTTCTCCAGTAGGTGGAACCATCCTTTTCATTTTTTCTCCACATTCCTTGGTGATGATTACGACATTTTCTTACGATGGTCAAGTCATGCCCTCTTGGTGACATCACCTATTATGTACGTCCCATTTTATAACTTATAATATAGTCTTACTAAATAACCGTTCAATTTTTGAGACCATGTGCACCATAAGTTATATATTTACATTTTTATTATTGGGTTAGGAACGTCCAAGTAGATAGTAGTTAATTTTAAAAATTATTTTTATAACCCATGTATTTACGATGTGCGAAAGGATGCTTGTGAAAAAGGTTAGAGTAAGGATATGAAAACCTTATTATTAAGAAGTTAGACCCACATGTCAAAAATTAAATGCTCTCACATATTTTTTTATTTATTAAAATATCAATCCACGAGTGTGATTAACCTTTTCTTAGCTCACAAGTTTTATGGGTTTCAATTATTCATCCCTAGGGTTAAGCATTGGTGGGACTAGCAATGGAGGGGCTATGCTCTCTAACGAAACCAAGAATTTGAGAGGATACAAAAGGCTTACCATCTTCTAAATTGTATTGAAATTAACTATTGTTTTTTTATTCTTGAAAAACATAAATTTTGACCATAAAATTTTATCCTCTACGAGTCTTAAGTCACCAATTTGATAGGTTCTCATCAAGGTCATTCATGAAAGAACTAATGTCCCCTATGTAACACACATTTCATTATATGATTTTTTCATTTCATGTGATGTGTATTTCACATTTTGATTTACATGAAATAATGTTTTATTTTTAGAACATGATAATATGGTTACTAATAAAAACCATAAGAACTTTGTGTATTATAGACATAGAATTTTTATTACCCATACTTATTCTCTTAAGAGATATGGTTCCCTCTTTAAATGCCTTTATGATGTCCCTTGTAAGATATTTGAGTCTAAAAGGATTAATTGTTAACATTTTCTCATTTTAATTGTTATTTGTGACATTTTGATCTAAATGAATATTAGAAAAGATTATTAAATGTTTGTCTTTCCATAAAATTTTTAATATATTATCTTGGATATTGTTGGTTTTGATTTGTAGAAAATATACCTTAAGGTAGTTCAATCAAATTCATTAGGAATTCTTATGACGTAAGGAAATATTAAATATATAGGGGGTTGATCTGCTATCTTGGGTTCTCGATCTTTTATAGAAAAAGTGTTGGGTTCACCAATGAACTACATGAGCGGGATCCCTATTATTAATAATACGAGTCTTCACTCCTCAACTTTTTGTATAATGTAACTCCCAGAGATGCTACTAGCACACCTATATTATATACGGAAAATATGCAAACAAGAATAGTTCACAAACAGCTTAGACCTCTCAACATATTTTACGTATACTTATACAATATAAATATGCTAGTAATAAGATGCTAACATAAATGCTCTTCATTGGAATGGGTTTCCTCTATTTGCATTAGCATTATAATAGGAAACTGAATAAATATCACTTTACAAGCGTAGGAAACCTTCAATATAGGACAATGTTCCCTGTCTATTGACCTACCGTGCATGATTGTCTCCTATATGGGCGGAATGGTGCATAATAAATTTTGTGGTGAAACGTAACCTAGAAAACAATCACAGAATGAACCCTACATTTTTCCGTCTCATGTTTCAATAAAACATGTCTTGGCACAAGTGCATAAATATGTCCACAATAGAAATGGGCGCCATCCATTAAAATCAAATCCACATAGGGACCCATGGTGAATGTTCAAAGAAAAAAGTTAAAACATAACGAATACCAGATGAAGAAATGAATTATCGCCTAATCCTCTTGCAATGCTCAAATGATAGGAACAAAATCGATCTATTTATACCTGTTGATATTTATTTTCATCACAGGGAAATAGTTAAATATTTTTAGACGAGTCCATGTGCAAAATTATATGTAGAATTGTTCATTAAGTCACGAACAGTTCTGAAAGTGCCGGTCTTATATAATCAAGGTATTGTTGTACCAAAACAGCGGCGTGGTCTCTCTTACAGGAAGAGTTGTCATTATTTAATTAGTTAGTATTTATGATTTTCATGCATTTGCTCTGTTGCAGTGCTTCTGAAAGTAATTATGTTAACTTCTTAATCAACTGTTCTACAACTTCCTTTCGAATCCATTTAAAATTAAGCAAATGAATTAAATAATGGTCAAGTTGGAGAACATTTGTAACCTGAGCCTTACTGATACTACTTACTAGTACTAAGTTTGATGCAATATTTCGTCCAAGCATTAAAATCTGAAAAAAACTCCGACAAATTTGTTTCTAAAATAATTTTTTTGGATGCTGATTGACATAGACTTTTACTCCCACAACCAAAAGTATCGAGACAAAAACAGGTCTTTCTGGAACAATATAGATTTTCAATTTCTCATTGCAGAAAAATTGATGTTCCCGTTTGCACAATAAAAACTTATACGAGAGAATAAAGCATATTAAGCATATTTATTATACATGTTACTCGTTTTTAGCAAAAATCCTGTTCAGCAGTAAGCACTGCATTTTTTCTTGCAGTCCATGATGCATCCTCCACCGCCGCCGCCCCCTCCACCCCTAGGCCCCATTTTCCTGCAAATTTAAAGCACTTTGTAGGGCAAGTCAGCTTCTTCTTGTAGCAGGGGCCCTTCTCAATACACACGATCCAAGGCCAAGATAAGCCTCTGCCACCCACTGCTCCGCCAATTATTCCCCCAACCACTCTTTCCCAATTAACCGGAACACCCGGCACGCCATTTCCACTCCAAACCCAAACCCATTTTGGCCCCCATAAGCTAGGCACCGCCAGAGGTAGTGGCGGGAATCCTTGCGCAGCCAACAAGCAGAAACTCCAACGAAACAGCCCATACGAAACACACCAGATGGACATTTGCCTTTCCCATATTGCTGTCGAACAGAAATCTGGCAATGAAGAACAATGCGAAGAAATGGTCTTAAATACAGCAAGAGGAGTTGAGATCCTCAACTGGGGCAGCGTGGCACTCGTACATATTCTATTAATTTTACGAGTCGGTACTCGGTAGAGATCTTATGTATTTCTGAAATAAAGGAAAACAACTCCTTACCAAGGATCAAATTTGAAGGGTTGGTCTGAATTTTATTTTGAAGGGCTGGTCTGAATTTTATTTTGAAGGGCAAGTATTGGACCAGCGCTTTGATGATGAAAAGTAGCACAAATATTTTACATTTCATATGACAAGAATAAATCAAATACGCACGTCATAAATCACCAGTTGATAAGCATCTTAAATAAAAAGGAAAATTCAGTAATCCAAACACAATGACCCCTTTATCATAATGATGTAAATTAAGCCGCATTTAAACTGGTAAAATAATCAAATTTTGATGTAAAGAAAGCCCAAATTTGTAATATTATAATTTCCTAAAAATCATCATAACTAAAATAAGCATTAAATAAAATTAATAAATAAATACATAAACAAACAATTGAAATGAGATAAGAAGACACACAAATCACTAAACACATCAATACAATCAAACTACACTAGGATCTCTTATCAAAATCATTAAGAAAACTTGTAAATAGTAAAATAAATAACTTTAACTTCTACTTGGAGTTTAGTCCTAAAAATAAAACCAATTTGGATTCTTACCCCTTCAATTAAAAAAACCATTCATATTTTAAACACTAAAATAACACACATGTAAATTTTAACTAGTAAAATGCATTGACTTGAATACATCTTCTAAATAAATTAAAGAAAATGTGCATCTATACATTGAAACACCCACACTAACTATGTCACCAATATATACATCTAAATATTCTTGGTTAGATTTCAAATCCAAGAGTTTCACCTCATGCACAATATGCATTCAAATATACTACATAGAAATGATGTTTTACCAAATTAGAATACTCCATTCAACACACACACCCTTTGTAATCCTCCCTAAATCTATTCACAAGCCTCTTCCTCAACTCCTCAGGCATAGAGTTTAGCAAAATTGTCTTGAGCACAACAACGAATATAAAATTCTTGTTGGCCTCCACATCACTACTATTAAACAATAGTTAGAGAGAAGATACCAATGATGAATTGGAGGGTTTTTTTCAATGGATGAAGAAGATTATCTCTACGTATTCTCCTCCTCTAAAATGATCTCCTCTCATCTTCTCTGCATTCTTCCATATTGAATGGGTCCAATTAACCTTTGCATTAGGAAGCAACTCGACACTTAGCTCGGTTCTTATTTGCAAGGGTCATAATGGGTGAGCTCCTTACGCGTCTCAACTTTTTTTTCTTTAAAGCAAGCCCCATCTACATTTCCCCTATATCCTTCTCCATTTCATACAAATAGAGCTAATCCAATCATCTTGGCCCATAGTTTGTCTACATGTCGAGCTCAAATTGATCTAGGAAATCTGGATCAAGACCATTGTGAGCTCATCCCACCCTTTGAAACCAACATGGCTCCAATAGAGCCTTCTTGGCACCCTACATTATGAGTCACAAATTGAAGTCACTCTTTGAGATTAATTCAACACTTTTCTCCACACTTTTCCCCACCTCAGATATCCATCTCATCCCATATCCAAACTAGTGGTCAATCTACATAGTGGATCTATTCCAAATCATGTTGTGCAGTCTCCCAAGTGCACAAATATTTGTGTGCAAGTTGATCCTAGCTTTGTTTTATGTTTCTCAAGGTGGCTCTTGCAACAAAAAAATAGAAAAAGTAGAAAGTGGTAGATATTTCGTTTGAATGAATCCCAAGAAAATGCCAGAACATAAACAGTAATAATAAATCTTTGCTTTTTTAGGTATTTGTGCTCAAGTATTTGTGTAGCTGACATCAAAAACTTGCTAGTAACTTGGAATTTGAGCTTAATAGTATTATAGTGGTAGTATATTTGTTATATTATTTTTTTGGTAATTTCAAGTATTACGACTTATCTAATGTATCTACGAGTCATACGCAAAGTCTGGAAAGATGGAGGTGACTGTTGTTTGTAAAATTAATCAAAAATATTTCTTAAGACATAATAATTTCACACAATTTTTGATAGGCATTTTTTCACCATAGCCCTTCTTTTGACAGTTGTAAAAGTAACTTGCCCTTTTGTATTGTCAAATGATTTTTACATTTTGATTTTTTTGACATGCAATTTTTACTTGCCCTTTTCTGACAGGTTTGAGGCCTTGGGAAGGGCTGTGACGGGCTCAATTTTGAACCCTGCGAGTCCTTACTGAACCTCATTAATTTATTCATGTACTTCATTAACGAATGTGTCGTGATGGCAGTCCCAACGTCAGATTGCAATAATAGCATTATGGGAGGCCGTTTATAAAAGTATTGTTTATCGTGTGTCAGGGATTGTGCAGTTAGAGTTCAGTATTCAATTATAATTTTGTTACTAAATTCATTGTGCGTTTTTACAGAATTAATGGACGTACCCATGCAACGAATCTTATGAGTTGTGGGGAAGCTCATATTCCCGTACCGTAATGTAGAACACCTAACCATCGATATTTATTGATTCCGTGTGATATTTAAGATATGACGATTGAAAGAGATATACGTGACTTTTAATGCCAAAAATCTTTGTGCTTCGAAATTGGGCGGAGCTCGTATTGAAACATCGACCTTAACGGTTATCTCTTTTCATTTAAAAATGATTGCCGTATATATGGCCTCGTATTTCATAGCCTTCGCACATGAGTATAAATAAACCTGCTCTGCTGTGTATGAATAATGTCAGATTGCTGTTTCCCTACATTTTCTACATGATATTCTCATAAAAAGGCTGCCGTCACTGATCAAATTTGAACGGCTGCCCATAGTTTAATTTGAAAGGCTAGGTTAAGCTTGGCCCTTCATAACTGAAGATTAAAAAAATGATTGCCCTTTAATTGGAAAAAGAAAATCTTAATTACCTTTCCGTATATGTTTGATTATTTTATATAAAATTAATATGGAAATTGTCAAAATTATTAAATAATAAACAATCAACCAATTTTTTTAAAAATAATTAAATAAAATACTCAAGATTCAACATAGTGATTATATATTTAACTTGCATTACTCAAAGGAAGAGGTCTACAAGATTTCATTCATTTCCACTCCTCAAATACCTCGTTCTAATATACTATATCTGTAATGCCCGCTAAAGACAACCAACTTGAGACCCAAGAACAACGTGGAACAAGACAACAATTATGTCATGCAAGTTTCAAAGCCAAATACTATTAATAACTTATAGTTTTATTAATATGACAATTATAAAAGATCACAAGGTCCAAACTTAGGGTTAGATTAATCAATTAGGTTAAGAGGGTAATTTCTCACTATACCACTCTCTAACAGGCTTAAAAGATTCAACTTGATTTTTCTCAAAATTAATGCACTCAAAACTTCCCAAAAACATTCCCATTAGATAGGAAATTTCTTCACCTTTACGGTAATATTTGTTGTGTGCAAGAATTTTATCACAAACATCGAAGAGGATAGGGGACCAAACACGGAAGGATGTCGAGCATTGAGTAATGAGGCAAAAATTGACAAATGTGTAATGTTGTTAGTGTGTGTTTTGCATGTGTTGTTTGGAAGTCTCCCATCGGGAGTGATTTCACATATGTGGCCATGAGGTGAATTGTGTCCATTTATTTAATTTTTGTATGTGTTTATTTATGTTTTGTGTATTTAAATTTGGAAAAAAATTCACTTTATTAGCATGTGTAAATGTGTGTTTATTAGACTTAACCCTTATTGTTTTGTTTAACCAAAGTAGATATGTGACTAATTGTAATGCCCGTTCGGCGTTTACCCTAGTTCTTGTCGCAATGACCCTCTTGTGGAGCGTCGAACAGTGTGTGTAATTCTGATGTCTTGGCCCCATGGTGGTCTTTCTTCATGTTCGCCTTCGAACGTTAACATCTAGTTTATCCCCTTGGTTGCTTAGGCCTATTCACATGTTGTTTTAATCATTGTGAGTAATGGGCAATTCGATTCTTACTTCCTCTAGCTTGCTCGTCTGTTTGCGATTTAATCTTCTCGGGTTGAATAGTAATCATACAAAAATTTGTATACCTTTTTAGCTTATGGGAACTGTTCAGGTAATCTTGTAACTCCTTTTTGCATTTGTATTAATATATCTTCTTTCGTATGCTTTGTGAGCTTACCTTAGTTAGTAGAGATTTTGTTATCCCGTATCTTTGCTGAAGGAGGGGCTCATGGGGGCGCCTGGTGATGGGGAGGAAGTGTGATTTCAAATATATTTAAAGAATCTCATTAAAAATCTAGATTATCATAAATATGGAATTTTTTTCAATATCTATTTTGCAAGACACTTAGTCAGTTCCCATCATTTATAAATTTATTTGAAATCATTAAAAATCTTGATTATTAGAATATGTATAAAAATTCAAATGCTATTCTGTAAGACACTTAGTAGCTTCCTCTAAATACATTCATTGATTTATTCTAATTGATTCTTCTTGAATTCAGAATTGAAGTAACATACACATTACAATTTTCTAGAATTGATACAACATCAAACTTCTTTAATTTTCATGTTTCCAATTGATTTTCAAGTCCTGTAACAACCCAAAAGTACCAACATGAAGGACAACCACAAAGTGGAATATAGGATAACTTTTTTTTTTGACTTGCTTTGACACAACACGACACAACATGTCGTCACAAGGTTACAACCAACACTAGGAACCACTTGTTACGGGGGAGACCACAAGGTCAACGAGGAAACGTTCACACCTATCAAGGACAATGTACTCTTCTTTTGACAAGACAACATGGAAGTCCAATCCACATGACACACTCACGGCTAGGGCATCCCATGAGGAATTTCTTGTTAAATTTTCTTGTTTACTAAAGTGTCTCTTAATTCTTAACTTACGTTCTTATAAAATTTCATGTAATGATTCACACAATTCTTTTCACAAGAGAGAACTTCTTTATTTTCAACGGTTGGCTAGATAGCTTAAGGCCAAGCTTTCTAAACTGGGATCATCAATTTGATGTTCAAATCTTTCTTATTCATTTGATTTTAGAACATTTTCCATTTCTTACAAGGTTAATTTATCTTACTCAAGCCACTAACACATGTTCCACATCTCTATTGCACAGGTGAAGGCATAAGCTCTGATTGAGGGAAGTACCGCTTAGGGTTCAAAACAATAGCCTTCTTGTTTAAGGATTAAATTTTGACCTTGCTTAAGAATATCACCATGAATCAAGGCATGGGTTAACGAGCAGGAGAAATGAAATTTAGCTTGGGTCACATTGTTTACTATCAGTCTTTCATTGAGGTTAAGAGTTTATCAAGATTGGTTAAATGCTCCATCTAGACTTTACTTAATTAAGTTTGACAAAGGAAAACATTCCAAATGATAGGGAGAGATTTAAGGTTTTATTAATCACTTTCACTCCTACTTATTAAACCCTATCATTTTCTATAATCTAACCATTGATTTCACCATGAGATCATTTAAGGTTTCACTGTAAAAGGATAGTGTTTATTAGCTTGGCTCAAATAAAATAAAATAAAATAATAAGTTATCCTATTCCGTTACAAAAGATAGTTTCCTCTTGATTGTTCCAGGTCTCAAAGGTTACAAGTAGATCACGTCTACATTAATATATTCATCTATATAAATTTTAGTTTTACTTTTATGAGGACTATCCAGTTCACTTTATAGTGCTTACAAACTCATTGCTACTATGCCTTAGGAGGGTTTACAACTCAACATTTTAACTCAAGAGCAAAGTTTAACAGTACTCGTTTGTGGAAACAAAGCAAGGTTATATCAATTCGTTCCAACACGGTGCACAAATCAAAGGGACATACCATCTCTATCGAACAAAGACTAGGGAGCAAGAGAGTAATAACATGGGACATGCCCCGCTACTATTCTAAGGATTAAAATTCACTAGAATATCACATAACCAAGCGGTAATCAAAATTTCATCTTTCACATGATAACCAAACAAGCCAAAGTTTCAACAGTTACAACAACAATACTTTACAATACATTTACTAGGCACTGACCCTTCTTCTAAAATGTCCAAAGGCCCTTTCCAAATTTTATAACATAATACACATTCGTACAAAGGAACAATATAACCAAGATTGATGCAATAATCTACAAGTCTTTCCATCATCTAACCACGTAAGCCATCTGCAACAATTAATAACCTGAGTCAGTTTGAGAACTGAGCAAGATAAGACTATACATATCAACAATAAGCTACTAGCTAACAATACCATGAAAGGAAACATTCTATTTCAAGAAATGGATCAAGTTCTAACCTCTAACAACCTTTTGAAACAAGATATAATTTCAACATATCAACTAAGAAGAAATCCATAAATTTTAGTTATGAAAACTACCTCGAAAACAACAAAAGTTGACAACCAAAATACGCAAGACTATGAAATTTGAATGATTAGACACAAGAGTTGAGAGTATTAGGATTTCAATCATGTAATCCCGTAGATTACGTGATTGAAATCTAAAGTGTAACCCATCAATCCACATTCTCAAGGTGAAGTCAAAGATAAAAACCAGGCCCGATCTTAGCTGCCAAAAAGAATATAGTTTTGGAATCGTTCCGTAGGGCCATAGGTCTAATAGGCTATAAACGAACAACGAGGGTAACACAAAGTTCCATCATGTAATCAAAAAGGTTTAAAGGATGAAAAACTTATATTCAACCCACAACCATTATATCTTAGGTAAAGAGTGACTTCATAGCTAATACGGAGGAGTGGAAAGAACGGTAAGAATGTCCGGAATAGGTATTACCTAGCACTTACCTCTTGAACATAAGCTGCTGCCGAACAGCGACAAGCCTCATTAATACCCAAGTTGAGTAGGCAATATAGCATTCAAACACATCCTTGCAATTTTCGTAATACCATAGATTTATAATCCTCCGTTTTAGAGGAACATAGCCATGAATCTAGACTTGGTTAAAATTTTCCGACATCAACTCACTTCCTAATATCATAAACGATGTATACAAAGGAAAAGGTCTCTCAACTCTCCTTAATTTACATCTCATCACTAAGTTTATGGTAACCTATGCAGAGACTAAACACATAACATACCATTGAAGATAGACATCCTCCAATAACGAACTTCTATAATGATGTAATCATAATCATTACGTTTGACACATAAACAAACTATTCCATAACTTCTTTTCCCTTTTTGACAACAAAATATATTCACGACCTTCCAACACCATCATTCTAAATTTGCAATGAAAGGTCACTCATCAAGAAGGAAGTACAAAACAAGTTTGACTAAATTAAGGAACTTCATGTTACCTTAAGCAGTTGATGAAAACCTTAACCTTCACGAACCGTGAAAGATATTACCTTACTCCATCAAGGCATTATGTCGATACATGATTAAATCGATCACACAAGGAATCATCAACATACCATATCTTAACACCCTAAAGGTCATTAATTTTATCAAATTTTACTCACCGAAAGAGTAGAATCAAAATGGGGTTCTATCAATAATTTATGCCCTTCTATCAACCCAGGACATATTTTATTTAAAACTTCCTTCTTAACAAGCATATACATAGAACTTCTAATTTCCAAAAGCCCTAATACTTTGCACAATACACGAAGTGCATAATCACGCTTATCATAAAAATAATAATAATAATAATTTAACTGTATGTTTTCCTCTAGGGCAACAACATAACAAAACCAATACTAGTCAACGCTGCAACGTTCTAGGGGTGATTACATACCCAGGTTCACAAAAGCAAACGGCGATATTTTTGCAGAAGGAAGTAACTTTAAAATTATATATTATATATATAATTCATATGATCAATCAAAGCATACACTGAGAACCTTTGTTTGTTTTATATATATAGATGGGTTGATTACGTCAACAAGAACAACCAACAGAGGCAAAACCAGAAGTAACAAACTGTTAACCATGTACTGAACGCAAATCCACAAAATCACAGATTAAAAACAATTTCCAGAAAGAAAAAGTTTCATTTCAAGAGGTTATTAGATACTAGCATATTATGTATATGGTTAGTCTATCTTGCCTGTTTTAACGCATCCACCAGTCGTGAACATCCAGCAGGGACTGCTACAGCCACACGCCTTCCGCTTTATCCTCTGCTTTGACGACCCATCCTGGTAGTTGACCGCACAAGAAAAGACTTTGAGTGTCTAGACCATAAGAGTCCCGGGGCCCATCAATCCCTCCTTCCTTCCAAGCATCCCCACTCATATAATAACATGGCAGCTAAAGAGATAGGCAAAAGCGCCACAAAAGTGATATGCCCACAAGGTCTTCTGCACAACAGCATGGAACTATAGCCCAGCGTCAAGGGCACCATAAAAAGTAGATTTGACGACAACCCAAAAAGGCAAGAAAGATAGCAGAGCTCCTGGCTCTGAAAGGCATCTACTGTATTGATGGATAAACCCCCCCCTTTTTTTTTTTTTTCTTCAGCAGATTTGAGGGCAGCATCATACACTCGTTGAAAACATTTCAGATGTAGCTTGAAAGGTGTGATAATTCCAACAGAAACCTTTATGCCTGCCAGCTTAGTGACTCGTAGAAGATGCTCATATAGTTGCAAGGCAAATTGTGCTTCATGAATACTCTGATATGAAACAGATCCGCCCCTAACAGATTCTCTTCCATGAGTTACATCCTACAACAAGTAAGATCTCAATAGAGACTCTTTGTAAATAAATTTCATCAGGTCTGTTGGTAACACCCTCACTGTCACGAATCGGTTTTGGAGAAACGACTCAGTGCAAGCTCTGGGTTTGAGAAATATCCTGCTACCTTCATCTCCCAAGACATTTTCTCCAACATTGCATAGATCTCCTGTGCCTGTGGGTGTGATCTGTCACCAACACAAAAAGCATGCGCCATAACTGCAGCAAAGCAAACGTGCTTCATGAATATTCTGACATGATACAGATCTACACCTAAGAGATTCTCTTCCATGCGTTACAGCGTAAGACAAGTAAAGTCTCAACAGAGGATCTCTGTAATAAATTTCATCGGGTCTCCTGGCAACACTCTCACTGTCACTTAATCGATTTTGATGAAAATATCTTAAAGGAGAGTCCCGAATTTGAGGATGAATCGATGCTGAACAGATAACAACAAAGTTGGAAAACCTGCCTGCTGGAAGCGCTCAAAAGCTTCTATCATTCTGCAACATGCCTGCGTTAAAGATGGGGCACCAGAGTAGGAGAGAGACAACGAACAATCACAAGGAACAAGGATAATAGACATTTGAAGGAGAATACGCCTCCAAAATAATGTAAGCAAAGAGAGAGTGAATCCACGAAGTGTGCCAAACATGAAAAAAAATGCCACAAATCGATTGGGGTCTCATGGAATAGCAACAGACACAGGATAGAACACAAGGGAGTGTAAAATTAGTTTAGTACAGGGTGATAACATCCATCAAAGCACAAATGGGTCGCATATTTTTCAGAGATAGAAGCATGTGCTTCGACACCCATGTATGCAAGGTTGGAAGAATCTACACGACAGGAAAAATTGTTGGAAAGAAAGAAAATCCTCAATGAGGAGTGGTCTCAAGGAAACATCGACTGAAGGTATGCCCAGCAGGCGATAAAAAAAAAATGGCCTACAGAGATAACCATTGCCAGAATGCGCAGCCTGTCCAAACATGGGTGCAAAAATGACCACCGGCGCCACCATCAAAGTTTTTGAAAGCTCAAAGCCTTTACCAACAGCCCCCGAATGCGGATCTTTCACCAGAGAATCTCACATGAGCAAAGCAGGATGGTGGAGGCAGACCACAAAGGTCAAAGAAGATAGCAAATCAAAAATAATAATAATAATAATAAATGGGAGGTGGTGCGGCCAGCAGGTAAAAAGGCGTCCAAAAGTCTTGCACACTCACCAAAAATCCATGCAGCAACAACAAGAAATCTGGGAAAGATTTGCAAGAACAACCAAAATTAAAGTATGCGGCCCACTACCAAAAGGGAAGAGATATTTCTTACTCACAGCACGTGGGGCAAACCAAGCATAAATGAAATAATTAAAGGAGTAGGTGGCCTTCGTTCCCATGCACCCACGTGCCATAAGACTTGCTGGTCGGCCATGGTGGCGGGTAGAAGAAAAGACTCCAATGCCCAGCGGGGCATTACATTCTCCTCCCCTTAAGAAAAGCATCGTCCTCGATGCGACATAACATAGCAGAAAAAGAAATGGTTCGCAATCAAGAACAGGTAAAGGGAAAGTACACCCTATGGTTTAAAATTTTAGTTGATTAAAACACGGTCACAAGGTAGCCTTAGGAACATTTGGTAGAATTTTTAACTTTCAATGTTCTGTGAAGATTGGCAGTTCTTTCTTGTTCATCATTTCATTAGTCTCTTTCCATTAGTATTATTCTAGTTTTAGTTTCTTTTAAAATAAAATATCATCATGGAAGAGTTTTGATTTATTCCTTATTGTAGGTGCCCAACATGGATGCTTACACGAAACCCTATCGAGGCTCACAAGACACTCTGATTCACAAGTACACAAGTATATACTTCAAGATTGTATTACACCACAAAAGGTTACACAATTACGGAATAGAATATGCACACTCCACATAACATAGTACTCGTCACACACAAGAATGAGTGACATACCAAATACTCAAACAAAAGAGTACTACAATCCACCGGAAATTTCCTCAATTTGCATCAATGAAGGACTCACATAACAACAAACCATGCTACGGTAAATAGTGTCCACAAGGGAATCAATGACATGTTCCATAACATCACAACACATAACCATCGACATGAGTAACACATACATCAAAAACCACTACCAAACATCACAATAACTCAACACATACACAGTAACATCAACCATACAGACAAATATCACAAGCCTCCCTCAAGTCTCTTATGCCTCCCTCAAACTCTTATGCCTCCCTCAAGTCTCTTATGCCTCCCTCAGGCCTCCCTCAAACTTTATGCCTCCCTCAAGCTCTTATGCCTCCCTCAAGCCCTTATGCCTCCCTCAAGGCAGGCATCGAGGCACATTTTGGACACTCCTAACCCAAGTGACATAATAATGTGTGGTTCAACAACTCGATAGTTATATGTACCCCTTGGGCATACCCCCATAAAACGAAGCGGGTCCATAGGTCTAACCAATCCATGGTGCATCCCATGACCCTATTCCACACATCACGACATTAGAACCAGCACACAATCTAGTCAAAGGGCCAAGTGGCAAAGTACAAGCCTTGGGCAAGGCGGTAAAAATTCCAAATTTAAAAGAAGACCCCAAATCAAGCTAAAATAAATGGCCAAATAGCTAAAGTTAGTATCAAAATCCCCATGTTAGTGCCACAAACCAAGGAAATGCCCAAAATTGTAAAGCATTGCAATCAAGAAAAGATCTTGGTCCTTATGAACATAAAGTAAAAGCTCAATTTACGAATAAAATCAACTTATAATAATGTCACATTACGATAAGCGTGTGGCCTTATCTCGGCCACCAAAGGGGTACTCAACGAGTTGCTGGCACTCGGAACATCGAGCCTCAGCTCGTAAAATATATATATCAATCCCGCCACCCTTCGACAAGGCTAAACATAGTCATAGATACACTAAGGTTGCATACATACAACCACATAGGGAGAGAGGAAAGAGTCACATGTAATCTACTAAACCGAGTTTTGACTCGAGTTATTGACCCATGGTACACCATTCCTCACTCTCAACATACACTTCTACCGATTTCCCTCAGGATCGGTTAGCGTAAGGTTCACAACATAACATATAACTACATTACTAACACCATGGTGGTACACACATAGCTACCATAACGTCTCACGTATGGTAGGTATCTGAGGTAGATCACAATTATACATTCACGGGCGCATACATCACTTTACCACATTACGCACCCAAAGTGCAATCACAATATGATAGGTTTCATACTCTCATCGTATGACCCTAAATCACGACATGAATCATTACATATTACATAACTCGGATATACGATGAACATGATAACATCACAACATAACATCCATTGCTACATAACAAGGTGGTACACATATTTCTTCAAACCATGGTAAAAACATCATGATACAACTCGTTTCTTTTAACATCAACTAGTCATACAACACATTGATACACTCACATATCACAATATGCCACAATGCTCCAACACTACGTCATCCACATTATAATTCTTTTCACACATCACAAGCAGTAATTCACACGTGAACTCTTCATAGAATCCACAAGAGGGAGAGAGAATACTCCCATCCACAACACATCAACATGATGACAAATACGCACTGAGTGACATACACATCACGTGCGTTCACAATATCACAATTACGACAATAATCACATCACGCTTAAAGCACATTACTCTTCCAATATAAATCATCATCATGCAACATCATCATCATCATGCAGTATCATCATGTAACACCACCACCACCATGCAACATCACCATACAACACCAATCCGGCCCATAGGTTCGAGAGCATGAACCTACGCTCTGATACCAAAGTGTAACACACCAAAAATACCAACACAAGAACAACACAATGGAATACAAGATAACTTTTTTTTTTTTTTTTGACTTGCTTTGACACAACACGACACAACATGTCATCACAAGGTTACAACCAACACTAGGAACCACTTGTTACGGGGGAGACCACAAGGTCAGCACGGAAACGTTCACACCTATCAAGGACAATGTACTCTTCTTTTGACAAGACAACATGGAAGTCCAATCCACATGACACACTCACAGCTAGGGCATCCCATGAGGAATTTCTTGTTAAATTTTCTTGTTTACTAAAGTGTCTCTTAATTCTTAACTTACGTTCTTATAAAATTTCATGTAATGATTCACACAATTCTTTTCACAAGAGAGAACTTTATTTTTCAACGGTTGGCTAGATAGCTTAAGGCCAAGCTTTCTAAACTGGGATCATCAATTTGATGTTCAAATCTTTCTTATTCATTTGATTTTAGAACATTTTCCATTTCTTACAAGGTTAATTTATCTTACTCAAGCCACTAACACATGTTCCACATCTCTATTGCAGTGAAGGCATAAGCCACCGATTGAGGAAGTACCGCTTAGGGTTCAAAACAATAGCCTTCTTGTTTAAGGATTAAATTTTGACCTTGCTTAAGAATATCACCATGAATCAAGGCATGGGTTAACAGAACAGGACAACAGAATTTAGCTTCAGGGTCACATTGTTTACTATCAGTCTTTCATTGAGGTTAAGAGTTTATCAAGATTGGTTAAATGCTCCATCTAGACTTTACTTAATTAAGTTTGACAAAGGAAAACATTCCAAACGATAGGGAGAGATTTAAGGTTTTATTAATCACTTTCACTCCTACTTATTAAACCCTATCATTTTCTATAATCTAACCATTGATTTCACCATGAGATCATTTAAGGTTTCACTGTAAAAGGATAGTGTTTATTAGCTTGGCTCAAATAAAATAAAATAAAATAATAAGTTATCATATTCCGTTACAAAAGATAGTTTCCTCTTGATTGTTCCAGGTCTCAAAGGTTACAAGTAGATCACATCTACATTAATATATTCATCTATATAAATTTTAGTTTTACTTTTATGAGGACTATCCAGTTCACTTTATAGTGCTTACAAACTCATTGCTACTATGCCTTAGGAGGGTTTACAACTCAACGTTTTAACTCAAGAGCAAAGTTTAACAGTACTCGTTTGCGGAAACAAAGCAAGGTTATATCAATTCGTTCCAACACGGTGCACAAATCAAAGGGACATACCATCTCTATCGAACAAAGACTAGGGAGCAAGAGAGTAATAACATGGGACATGCCCCGCTACTATTCTAAGGATTAAAATTCACTAGAATATCACATAACCAAGCGGTAATCAAAATTTCATCTTTCACATGATAACCAAACAAGCCAAAGTTTCAACAGTTACAACAACAATACTTTACAATACATTTACCAGGCACTGACCCTTCTTCTAAAATGTCCAAAGGCCCTTTCCAAATTTTATAACATAATACACATTCGTACAAAGGAACAATATAACCAAGATTGATGCAATAATCTACAAGTCTTTCCATCATCTAACCACGTAAGCCATCTGCAACAATTAATAACCTGAGTCAGTTCGTGAGAACTGAGCAAGATAAGACTATACATAGCAACAATAAGCTACTAGCTAACAATACCATGAAAGGAAACATTCTATTTCAAGAAATGGATCAAGTTCTAACCTCTAACAACCTTTTGAAACAAGATATAATTTCAACATATCAACTAAGAAGAAATCCATAAATTTTAGTTATGAAAACTACCTCGAAAACAACAAAAGTTGATGACCCAAAATACAAGACTATGAAATTTGAATGATTAGACACAAGAGTTGAGAGTATTAGGATTTCAATCATGTAATCCCGTAGATTACGTGATTGAAATCTAAAGTGTAACCCATCAATCCACATTCTCAAGGTGAAGTCAAAAGATAAAAACCAGGCCCGATCTTAGCTGCCAAAAAGAATATAGTTTTGGAATCGTTCCGTAGGGCCATAGGTCTAATAGGCTATAAACGAACAACGAGGGTAACACAAAGTTCCATCATGTAATCAAAAAGGTTTAAAGGATGAAAAACTTATATTCAACCCACAACCATTATATCTTAGGTAAAGAGTGACTTCATAGCTAATACGGAGGAGTGGAAAGAACGGTAAGAATGTCCGGAATAGGTATTACCTAGCAACTTACCTACTGAACATAACTGGGGCCGGAATAGCGACAAGCCTCATTAATACCCAAGTTGAGTAGGCAATCTAGCATTCAAAACACATCCTTGCAATTTTCGTAATACCATAGATTTATAATCCTCCCGTTTTAGAGGAACATAGCCATGAATCTAGACTTGGTTAAAATTTTCCGACATCAACTCACTTCCTAATATCATAAACGATGTATACAAAGGAAAAGGTCTCTCAACTCTCCTTAATTTACATCTCATCACTAAGTTTATGGTAACCTATGAAGAGACTAAACACATAACTTACCATTGAAGATAGACATCCTCCAATAACGAACTTCTATAATGATGTAATCATAATCATTACGTTCGACACAAAAACAAACTATTCCGATAACTTCTTTTCCCTTTTTGACAACAAAATATATTCACGACCTTCCAACACCATCATTCTAAATTTTCAATGAAAGGTCACTCATCAAGAAGGAAGTACAAAACAAGTTTGACTAAATTAAGGAACTTCATGTTACCTTAAGCAGTTGATGAAAACCTTAACCTTCATGAACCGTGAAAGATATTACCTTACTCCATCAAGGCATTATGTCGATACATGATTAAATCGATCACACAAGGAATCATCAACATACCATATCTTAACACCCTAAAGGTCATTAATTTTATCAAATTTTACTCACCGAAAGAGTAGAATCAAAATGGGGTTCTATCAATAATTTATGCCCTTCTATCAACCCAGGACATATTTTCGGCCCAAAACTTCCTTCTTAACAAGCATATACATAGAACTTCTAATTTCCAAAAGCCCTAATACTTTGCACAATACACGAAGTGCATAATCACGCTTATCATAATAATAATAATAATAATAATTTAACTGTATGTTTTCCTCTAGGGCAACAACATAACAGAAAACCAATACTAGTCAACGCTGCAACGTTCTAGGGGTGATTACATACCCAGGTTCACAAAAGCAAACGGTGATATTTTTGCAGAAGGAAGTAACTTTAAAATTATATATTATATATATATTTCATATGATCAATCAAAGCATACATTGAGAACCTTTGTTTGTTTTATATATATAGATGGTTTGATTACGTCAACAAGAACAACCAACGAGGCAAAACCGAAAGTAACAAACTGTTAACCATGTCTTTGAACGCAAATCCAAAAATCACGATTAAAAACAATTTCCGAGAAGAAAAGGTTTCATTTCAAGAGGTTATTAGATACTAGCATATTATGTATATGGTTAGTCTATCTTACTGTTTTAACGCATCCACCCGATCGTGAACATCCAGCGAGGAGGACTCACTGACCACACGCCTTCCGCTTTATCCTCTGCTTTTACGACCCATCCTGGTAGTTGACCGCACAAGAAAAGACTTTGAGTGTCCAGACCATAAGAGCCCCAGTTCCATCAATCCCTCCTTCCTTCCAAGCATCCCCACTCATATAATAACATGGCAGCCAAAGAGATAGGCAAAAGCAGCCACAAAAGTGATATGCCCACAAGGTCTTCTGCACAGCAGCATGGAACTATAGCCCAGCGTCAAGGGCACCATAAAAAGTAGATTTGACGACAACCCAAAAAGGCAAGAAAGATAGCAGAGCTCCTGGCTCTGAAAGGCATCTACTGTATTGATGGATAAACCCCCTTTTTTTTTTCTTCAGCAGATTTGAGGGCAGCATCATACACTCGGTGAAAACATTTCAGCTGTAGCTTGAAAGGTGTGATAATTCCAACAGAAACCTTTATGCCTGCCAGCTTAGTGACTCGTAGAAGATGCTCATATAGTTGCAAGGCAAATTGTGCTTCATGAATACTCTGATATGAAACAGATCCGCCCCTATCAGATTCTCTTCCATGAGTTACATCCTACAACAAGTAAGATCTCAATAGAGACTCTTTGTAAATAAATTTCATCAAAGTTCATTGGTAACACCCTCACTTTCACGAATCAGTTTTGGAGAAACGACTCAGTGCAAGCTCTGGGTTTGAGAAATATCCTGCTACCTTCATCTCCCAAGACATTTTCTCCAACATTGCATAGATCTCCTGTGCCTGTGGGTGTGATCTGTCACCAACACAAAAAGCATGCGCCATAACTGCAGCAAAGCAAACGTGCTTCATGAATATTCTGACATGATACAGATCTACACCTAAGAGATTCTCTTCCATGCGTTACAGCGTAAGACAAGTAAAGTCTCAACAGAGGATCTCTGTAATAAATTTCATCAATCTCCTGGAAACACTCTCACTTTGTCACTTAATCAATTTTGATGAAAATATCTTAAAGGAGAGTCCAAAATTTGAGGATGAATCGATGCTTGAACAGATAACAACAAAGTTGGAAAACTCGCTCGCTGGAAGCGCTCAAAAAAAGCTTCTATCATTCATGCAAAACATGCCTTTCGTTAAAGATGGGGCACCAGTCCAGAGTGGGAGAGAGACGTGAACAAGCACAAGGAACAAGGATAATAGAAATTTGAAGGAGAAGACGCCTCCAAAATAATGTATGCAAAGAGAGAGTGAATCCACGAAGTGTGCCAAACATGAAAAAATGCCACAAATCGATTGGGGGTCTCATGGAATAGCAACAGACACAGGATAGAACACAAGGGAGTGTAAAATTAGTTTAGTACAGGGTGATAACATCCATCAAAGCACAAATGGGTCACATATTTTTTAGAGATAGAAGCATGTGCTTCAACACCCATGTATGCAAGGTTGGAAGAATCTACACGACAAGAAAAATTGTTGGAAAGAAAGAAAATCCTCAATGAGGAGTGGTCTCAAGGAAACATCGACTGAAGGTATGCCCAGCAAGGCCAGTAAAAGAAAATGGCCCACAGAGATAACCATTGCTGTAAATGCGCCTCACGCAAACATGGGTGCAAAAATGACCACCGGTGCCACCATCACAGTTTTTTCCAAAGCTCAAAGCCTTTACCAACAACCCCCGAATGCGGATCTTTCACCAAAGAATCTCACCTGAGCGAAGCAGGATCGTGGAGACAGACCACAAAGGTCAAAGAAGATAGCAAATCAAAAATAATAATAATAATAATAAATGGGAGGTGGTGCGGCCAGCATTTAAAAAGGCGTCCAAAGGTCTTGCACACTCACCAAAAATCCATGCAGCAACAACAAGAAATCTGGGAAAGATTTGCAAGAACAACCAAAATTAAAGTATGCGCCCACTACCAAAAGGGCGGAGATATTTCTTACTCACAAAGACGTGGGAAAACCAAGCATAATAAAATAATTAAAGGAGTAGGTGGCCTTTGTTCCCATGCACCCACGTGCCATAAGACTTGCCAGGTCGGCCATGGTGGCGGGTAGAAGAAAAGACTCAATACCTTTACAAGGAAATCAAGGATGGGCATTACAAGTCCTATCTTATAATGGTCTTGAAATCACAAACTTTAGGCCACTGATAGAATATTTTAACTCCCTCAAATTTTCATTGTTTAATAAAGCTTACTATCCAAAAAAAAGACATCCAAAAGTTTGTACTTGCTTCCATTATGGATCTTCTAAGTTAAGTGGTGTTTTCAGAAAGGTTTTTTATTCCTTTAACACACTCTACCACAAGTACATGCCAAAGGAGGATTTTGTATGAATTTAGATTGAAGTTCTTGCTTGTGGATAAGGAAAAATAATTGGACAATGAGATTTTCTCGGTAATTTTGAATGGCCAACTAATTTCTAAATGCTAAGAATTCATTGGAAAAACCCGTAAAAATATTTTTAACTGTACTTATTGAATTAATAGGTCATGGTGAGGAATTTATTGATTTTTTTTTAATCTTTTAAACTGCTTGCACCTACCCTCCACTGCCACCTTGGCCGACCAGGTCCATTCGCATGTCTTGTTGCAAGTGGATGGCATTAGTCTCCTCCCAACCACCTACCCCCATGAGACCTTTATAATGGCCATTATATTTCTACCTTGCGTGAAGGAGATGGGAGTTGGTGGAGGCCTGGTTTTCTTCACCGGATCTCGTTTTGATTCTCTTGTTCAATGTGTATGGGCACAAGAATGGTTTGACATGATGGCTAGATGGAGCTTCAAGCTAGTGAAGCAGGTGTGTTACCTCCACTTTCATTGGGTGCTTTGAGGTGTGTTCTTGTCGAGGATCCACAAGACTGCTGCACAAGTTAAGTAAGTAGCAGCCGTAAGCAGGCATGTTGCAAGATAGTAGGAACCTTTTTTGAGTGCTTCCAACAAGCGGTTGTCCAACTATGTTGTTATCATTAACACGATGCTCGCATCGAATGCATCCTCAAATTCAGGTTCTCCTTTAAGATATTTTTATCAAAATTGACTATGTGACAGTGAGAGTGTTACCAGGAGACCTGATGAAGTTTATTGCAAAGATTCTCTATTGAGAGGTTACCTTTTTTCGATGTAACTCATGGAAGAGAATATCATAGGCGTGGATCTGTTTCATATCGTAATATTCATGAAGCACATTTTTCTTTACATTTATGAACTTCTTTGGAAAACATGGTAGACTGTTTTGTTCCGCTCTTGTGTTTTTTTGTTGGAAATCCTCCTCTTATTAGCTGCGTGTGTGGATGGATGCCCACACATTCCACTATATCATTTTGACTGGTTGCATGGGCAGAGAGACCATAGAAATCCTTTCACAAGGTGCTTTTCTTGCACTCTTGGCCCTTGGAAGGAGGGAAGTATGTTTGGGTGCTGTTCTATTTCCCTCTGCTCATTTTTGTTCCTGTTTCCTGCAATGAACCCTCTTCCTTTCATTATCTTCTCCTCTGTGACTAGGGCAATGGATGCCTCTTCTCCTCCCATGTTTCCAGCTTCCACTGGCTTCCTCTACAGTCTGGCATGTTTTGTTGGGTGTGGGATTTCGGGAGGGCGTCCAAAGCAATGGAAGAGGCAGGAGGGTGATGTTGAATCTGGAGAAAAAGGAAAGATATTTCTACACTTTTCTCATTCTATATTTAAAATTATTGTGAAATCGAACCACCTTTTCCTTGCATTGATTTGTCAGTTGGATGTCATGATGGGAGATCTCCCCTTTCTGCTTGTTTTCTTCTTGTTTTAGCTTTTATCGTTGTCAGTATGTTGGTCGAAAGGATGCGTGTGCCCTCTCCTCTAGGTGTTATGTTTCTCTTGCTCGAGTGATAGACCTTCATCTGTTTGTTTATGTATTTATTCTTCTCTGCGATTGAGTTGCAAGTTATTATGTTGATCAAACTAGTATTTTTGATATCATGGAAGTAAGTTTACGATAACTATGAAGCTCCTCCCTAGCACCCAAGTTTTTCTTTTGACGTTTTTGTTAACTCCCTCTCAAGTCCCTTTGATAACCTTTTGGCATCGAGAAAGAAAGGTTGTAGGATTAGTGTGATCAATGCTTGGGCTAGCTAGCTTAGAGTTTCGGTATTAAAAATTTTAGAATGAAAAGGTTTGTGTGTAATGTGTTTTCCGTCTCACGTGTTTAGACTCTTATATTATCTTTCATCTTGTTTCTAGGCTTTTAAGGCCATCCTCAAGAAGTACCTTGACCATCCCTATCAACTTGAACCATAACTAGCTTTTCGGATCAACTAAGCTCGAGGTTTCATTGTAAATCCGAGACCTCGTTGACAATTTGGAATAGTTTTGGTCTAATCCCCTCTTTGAATTATTGTTGATGGCGCTCTTCTATTTTTCCTAACTTGCATTATTTCTCCTTTGTAGTGTTAACGCTATTAATTAATATTGGTTGGATTTTATGCACGTAATTACCTTAATATTTTGTGATGGAAGTTTCCTTAAATGTGATTAATCTTCGGAAAACCTCATCTTTCATTTGATAGTATTATGGATTCATAGCGGAAGGTTTTGTTTTGATAATGTCACTTAGAAATTATGTTTGTATCTTTGCGTGATGGTTGACTATGTTACAAGGGTTACCTTAAAATATTGTTGTTTTGGGAAATAGGTAATTTATTTTAAATTAAACAAACATTAGAATTGTTGTGGAGGTTTGTAAAAATTTAGTGTTATAAAATTTGTTGATGACATTTTTGTATACTCTTATTTGTGAAACTCCCTTCTTCTCTCGCCTATTTTTACTAGCTGGTCATGTAAGGCATTGGCCCTTCTTGAATGATTGGAAAATCTCTTGAGTTAATGGTCAAAACTAGTATACTTTGCCTTCGCTTCAAACTTATGTTGTGTGTATAAGCTATTTGATTTCTGGTTTGAAACTCAATAATACATGCCTTTTGTGTTAATTTTTGAAACCCGTGGTTCCCCTTTCTTGGGCCGATCAACTCTTGTTCTTTTTAGAAATATATTATTTTAGCCTATGCGTTTGGTACCTTTGATAAATTTCTAGATGGTTGGTATATATATCAAATCTCAATCTACTTATGGATTTATTATGGCTTCTTGTTTTAGCATGCTTCGACAGTAGATATCATTTAGCATGTACAGATATGGATCGGATCGTTATTGATTTGATCTTTATATGATGCATATGGTCTACTTGGTGGACATTTGATGATGATATTGTATACTTTTGACATGGTTATTTATCTTTAATTATGACATGTGATATATTTAATCATATTGAGTAGAACTTGATAATTGGATTAATGTGATGATCATTTTGACATAAATGAAATGTGGAATAGAAATGTGCTAGAAAGTGTAAGTGATATCGTATTTGCATAGATGATAGTAAATCATGTGTCATTTATTTTAGATTATATTGTATATTTGGCATGAATGTTTTAATGCGGCCAACAGCCAAGGAGGTATTCTCTGTTACTGCAGTATATTATATTCACAACAATATTGGGAGTGGAGACCAACCACATCGGATTCGAGAAGAATCAAACTAAGGTCACCATGGCAACATGTAATTGTGTGTGTGTTAGAATTATTTGGTTAGGGGAAAATTGTGACCTAGGGGTCATGTGTTGTTTTGTTTTAATTTTCCCTTTCTATTATGTTAGTATGTGTTTTCTCTTAGTAAGTGAAATTTTACTTGTTTTATTATTTAGATTCTTGGAATTGTATTTACCCCTTTATTAGTCATGGGTTGTAGTGTCTTAATTAAGTTAATTTGAATTTGGTTTAAACTAATTAAAAGATGTGACCAAAAGAGAGTTCATTTATTAGGCTTGATTTACTTTGGTTTTTGTGTTGAGTGATGTGTGTTTGAGTTTTGAGTGTAGCACACTCTACCCCACATGGGAAACTCGAATTTGGCCTTAGAGGCCAAATTTGGAAGCTTGTGGGACAAGTCAAACTTGTCCCACACCTCTTAAAAGCCCATGCCAACCCTACCTATGGGTTGGGAGGTCAAATTTAGGGTCTTTTAGGTGTTTTGGGGGATGAAAAGGTAAAATATTAATTGCACTTTCTTTCAAAATTTAATTTTGTCCTTTGGGGGAGTGGGCTTAGATGGAGTGTGTAAGGTGCTTGTCATTCCTCCAACCACTCATTAATGGTGCATTGGAATATGAGGTTGACCAAGTGATGTGGAGTGGAGGGAAAATGAGGTGGCATCCTACTTGGAGCCACATCATCCCTCCCTCTCTTTTCTCTATTTATTTGATCCTTTTGTTTGTTTTGGGGTTGGATGTTCATTTTTAGTCTCTTGTATTTTGGAGAGGAGAGGATTTTGAAGGAGTTTGTGGATTTTTGGAGCTTATTGATACTTGTTGGATTTTTGTTTTGGAGCTTGTGGATGCTTGCTTGATCTTTGGAGGGATTTGAAACTTCATACTTGGAACAAGCTCTACCATGGAAAGGTAGGAGCTTCACCTTTGTTTGTATTATGTTTTTTTGTTATATGTGTGTATATATGTTGTGTTGAATGTTGTTGTTTTTTTTGAAATGCTTGTTGGGAATGGGTAGAATGCCTAAGTTGGGAGTGGGAGGAGACTATGGGGAGTTTATTTGAGGGAGGCATAAGAGATCATTTTCTTGAGGAGGGAGTTTGGGTTGGGTGCCCACCTAGTATGAGAAATGCTTGCATTTTCTTCTTGTTCTTACTTTGAGGGAGCCATAAGAGTTGAGGGAGGAATAAGAGTGGATGGAGGGATAAGGGGTACTTGAGGGAGGCATAAGAGTTGTTAGGGTATTGTGTTTTGCATTGGAGGATTTTTAGGTGGCACCCATTCCCATTGGGAGGCATAAGTGGCCTCCCCATAGGTCTTACTCTTTTGGCTTTCTTGATAAGCCTTGTGACTTTGTTGTTTTGATTGTTTTCTCTTGTTGAGTTGTTGTTTTTGTTTTGAATGATTATGGAATGAATGTGAAATTTTATGTTAAGTTATGTGGAAGCTAGTAGTTGCCATGAGTTGGATTTTCTCCCATTGTAATGTGGTTGGGGCTCGGGGGCCAATGGAGAGGATGGCTTCTCTTCTCCATTGGGTATCTTGGTTGGGAGGAGAGCATTGCCTCTCCCCTTATTTTGTTGTGAATCAAGCAAACTATTGGAGGAGCTATTTTGTTGGTGTTTGGAGCTTGGAGTTTTGTTGGTGACCATGTGAAAACTACCTTTGTATTTTTACCCACTTAGAGTGGAAGAAATTTGTAATATTATGGTTCTTTCCTTGTGTACATTTTGGTATGTTTACCCCACTTCAAGTGGAGGAAATTTGTAATGGCATTGTCAAAGAAAGTTGCTATCCTATTGTTGTTTTGAGATTACATTGCATGGGAAAAGAAAGGAGAAATAATGCATTGTAAAGATAGTTGCATGTAGTAAAAGATAGTAAATACACATTTTGTTTTAAATCTTGAATGTATTGAAAAATAGATCTATTTTGCAATGGAAAAGAAAGCATATTTGCATTAAAAAGTTATTGTATTGTAAATATGAGAAAGAAAAAGAGATGTAGATATTGTTATAAGTTGTTGTTGCAAAATAGCATTTTATAAAAAGAAAAAGGAAAAAGTGAATATGGTTATTTTGAAGGAATGAACATTGTAGTAAATGGAAGAGAAAATAAATTAGATTGCATGGTATGTAGAAATGTTGTTTCTATAGTATAAAATGACTAAACAATGAAATAGAGTTATATCCATTTTTGGCTTGTAATGAAAAAAAAAAGACTTAGTTAAACAAATAGAAATTACTCTTGTAAGTAGATGGAGTAAATAGAAAAGAAACTTGTAAAAATATATATATATAAAATAGATTTAGAAGAAGAAGTGAATTAATGAGCAATAAATATCAAACTGGAACTTAAAATAAACAAAAACAAATCAAGGATGCATTTTTACACCCTTTTTCAACTTTAAGTTTTTATAGAACTTCCGGCTGTAAGGTTCTGCTTAAAGACCGCCGCACGCGTGGCCGCGGCCCCAGTGTTTGTCACCAACCCTAGCTGGTTTATCCACGTTTGTTTGTCACCAGGTTTGTCACCAGGCGGCGGTCCCATTTGTCACCCACCGGCGGCGGTCCCATGTTTTGTCACCCATCCAGGCGGTGGTTACGCATTTGTCACCCAGAGGGGCAGCGGTTACGCGTTTGTCACCTGCGCGGGGTGGCGGTCCCTCACTTATGACAAAATTCGCGGATCCACGTGCTCGTGCGTAAAAATGTAACCATTTTATCTCTTTCCTAAGTGTAAAAGATTAAATATAAAGCTTCTAGCAAGTAAATAAAGATTAATGCATAGGGATGTGATATTAAAACCCCTCTAATGGTGAATCTAAAAGCATTTCTTCATTTTTATCAAAGGGGGTAGGATTTTGCCCCAAATTTTAAAACCCAATACACTAAAATCTTAAAATAAAAACTAGATTGGAGGAGGAAACTCCTCCCAATCCTTGAAAGAATAAATTATGCAAATAAAAGACTAATTGATCTAATCTAAAACTAGATCTTCTTGAAGAATCCTCCATGGCTCTTTCCTTTTTGCTCTCATGGCTTCCTCTCCTCCAACCTGCAAATTTAACAAAAGAAATTGAAGCAAATGAGAAGGATAGAGTAAGAAAAGGTTTTAATAGACTTTCATAAGGATTTTAGGGCTAAGTTGGAGAACCCTAGGATCTAATGGCTAGGATGGTTTTGATCTAAGGGTGGAGAATTGACCCTATCTCTTAAAAAATAAAATAATGTAATTTTAAAATATTTTTTTTTTTTAAACCTTAAGGGTATGTGTAGATGGGTGAGTGGGGTCATTTGATTACCTAGTAGTGTGGTGACCTTAGGACCCTTAGTTGTGTAGGCTTTTATTAAAAGTTATTTTAAGTCATTAAAGTAATAAATTTAATAATTTAGTATAAGGTTAACCTTGTAAGAACTAAGCTTAATGGAAAGAATAGAAACCATTTGTAAAAATATTTTAACCTTGTTATCCTTCTTAGAATGGTTAATTAATGAACCCTGAAGTACTGTGTTAATACATACTTCTTATCTAAATCTGGTTTCTCAATCTTGAACCTAAGTTAAGTAATGCAAGTAAGTTAATGAATTGTAAAGGTTGAAAACCCCTGCATTATTCTTGTATTGTAAAAAAAAAAAAAATTTAATTTAGTCACATTTTCGGGTTATGTGTTTAGTGGAAGCAAGTTCTTAGAACGTGTTTTTTACGGGCGTTACACTTGGTATCAGAGCCGTGGGTTCAAAGCTTGGACCCTTGGGCACACTTAGAAAACATGAAACATGAACATTTAACCTAGTGCAAAGTTGATTCTCTTAATCTATAAAACCACAATGTTGATAATCATAGGAAACAACAAATTTAGAAAACTGGCACAAGACCTAGAACAATGAACTAACTCTCGCCTTGATCTGTGCAAGAGGCACGGATTAGGCGAGGGGTCTCTTCATATAGACCTAGATATACCACCGCCAGAGCAAGTAGTAGCAGCCATTCTACCTCAGATCTTACAGACACTCCAGGATGTCAATGCCACTATACGCAGAGCCCTTGGGAGGATGATTTGCAAGACATAGTTTGAGCCATCAATCGATGCCCAGGTATCCCCTCGACACAGTGAGGAGCACAGGGCAGAGAACTTCCATGCGGAGTCGGCTAGGGTAGAGTCACCACAGAGAGGACATGGGGACGGATCTCAGGACATAGGGGGTCTCGAGCCCTAGACAGAGGAGGAGCATACAGATAGACCTAGGATTCATCATACGTCAGCTGCAGACCATATCAGGGAGATCCTGAAGCTACGACCATCTCACTATTCGGGTGATACAGGTGGTTTTCAGGCAGAGGCCTGGTTGGTGAGCTTGAGCGGATGCTTCAAGCTCTGTCCTTGTACTAGCAACACGAAAGCTCGTGTTGCGATCCATCTTCTAAGGGATGGAGCAGGAGTCTGGTGGAGGACCGAGGAGCAGAAGCTCCATGTTGATTCGAGACAGTCACAGGAGCTATTTGAGGAGCGTTTCAGAGTAGGTATTTACCCAGGAGATTTATACAACAACGGATAGATGAGTTTCATGACCTCCATCAGGCATCGATGATTGTAGCCGAGTATGAGAGTCAATTTCTGGACCTACTCCAATATGCGTCGACTATATGCAGGATGAGCAGGTATGGATTCACAGGTTCATCCGGGGCCTAAACTTGGATTTGGGTGGCGCGGTGCACATTCACTACCCACAGACATTAGCAGAGGCCGTGGAGAAGGCCTATATTACAGAGGAGACATGGGGGAAGATGTAACAGGCTAGAGATAGAGTTCGGAGCCGTATCCAGCAGATGCAGGATGGTAGGTCAAGGGTCAGTTCCTCCTCCACGGGGTGGACAAAGTTCAAGCAGGGAAAGCTTCATTCAGCCACCACAAAGCAAAGCAGAAGAGCCCAGCAGACCACCCACCTTACAGACCTCCTCAGAGATTTGATGCACAGAGAGGACGGAGTATGGGGCCTCCTCCTAGGGTCCCATCAGACACAGGTGTGCCGAGAGCTCGGTCGGTGAGCTCATCAACAGAGACCTCAGCAGTCCATAGCCGGATCGTCAGGATCCATAGCTCAGACATCTAGAGTACCGGTTGGAGCTGCTTCCCACTGGAGAGGACCAGGTAGTTGTTATGGTTGTGGTGTTGTTGGACATCATTGGAGAGATTTCCCACAGAACCCTAACAAGGGTAAGATGCAGAGCTCAGAGCCTACTATTGGAGATATGGCACGGAGTCATCGGATCTACGCAGTGGTCGAGAACCGCCAGGCTGAGCACCAGAGTACTGTGATTGAGACGACAGGTAGTATTGGTGGTATTTCCACCTCTATATTATTTGATTCTGGTTCTTCTGATTCTTTTATTGCACCATCCTTAGTAGAGCATTGTAGGCTGGTGGCAGTTAGGCAGGGCCGTAGTTGGGATGTTGAGATGGCTTCTGGAGCCAAAATTTCTATAGACTCCTTAGTTAAGGAGTGTGTAGTGGATTTGGGACCCTTCACCACTACTTCTGATCTTCGGATCCTTCCATTAGGATCTTATGGCATCATTTTAGGCATGGATTGGTTGTCTCACAGAGCTAGAGTGGATTGTTACCATAAGACTATTGCTTGCATAGATGATCTTGGAGTGGAGTCAGTGATATCAGGAGTTAGGAGGGCCGTTTCCATTCGCACCATCTCCGCTATGCAGCTTAAGCGGCAGTGTGCGCGGACGGGGTTCTCAGTTGTTTTCTATTACGGTTAGTGATAGATCAGAGGATGAGTCAAGAGGACCTTCCCTCGATGACCATCCCATCTTATCAGAGTTTGCTGATGTGTTCCTAGGGGAGCTACCGGGGTTACCTCCCCCACGTGAGATAGATTTCCATATAGATCTAGTTCCGGTGCAGAGCCTATCTCACGAGCACCCTATCAGATGACTACTCTGAGTTATGTGAGCTCAAGTTGCAGCTTGAGGGCCTTCTAGAGAAATTCCTAATCTATCCTAGTGTATCCCCTTGGGGTGCACCAGTGATCTTCGTGAAGAAGAAGGATGGATCTCTTCGGTTGTGTATTGACTACCGTCAGCTGAATAAAGTAACGATCAAGAATCGTTACCCCCTTCCACGCATTGATGATTTATTTGATCAGATGAAGGGGGCTACAGTTTTCTCTAAGATAGATCTTAAGTCAGGGTACCATCATCTCAGGATTGCGGAGACGGATATTCATAAGACAACATTCCGTACGAGATATGGCCACTACGAGTTCACAGTGGTACCTTTCGGTTTGACGAATGCCCCCGTAGTGTTTATGAGTTTGATGAATGGGGTATTCAGGACCTTCCTTGATCGCTTCATGCTCATCTTCCTTGATGACATTCTAGTTTACTCACACACACGTGAGGAGCACGAGGAGCACCTTCGCCAGTGTTCTTCAAAGTGTCTTCGAGCAATGCATTTACGGAAACTTGGAGAAGTGTGCATTCTTTCAGACTAAGGTGCAATATTTGGGCCACATCATTTCTAGGGAAGGTATCGCAGTCGATCCTTCCAAGATCCGAGCCATCATGGATTGGCCAGCACCCACTAGTGTGACCGAGGTGCACAGCTTCATGGGTCTAACAGGGTATTACAGGAGGTTTGTTCGACTTTTCTCGATTTCGCACCCCATCACTTCTCTTCAGCGTAAAGGGGAGAAGTTTTTTGGTCAGATAGATGTGAGCAGCCTTCAGACACCAAGGAATGCCTCACGAGAGCACCTATTCTTGCAGTGCGCATCCTCATTGGTGAGTTCTACGTTTGCACAGATGCTTCCTTGGCAGGACTTGGAGGTGTGTTAATGCAGGAGGGTAGAGTAGTTGCCTTTGAGTCTCGCAAACTCAAAGATTATGAGCTCAATTATCCGACCCATGACCTTGAGCTTGCAGCAGTGGTACATGCCTTAGTGCGGTGGAGACATTTTCTTCTTGGCCGGAGATTTACACTCAGGACTGATCACTTGAGTCTTCGCCACCTCTTCACGCAGCCCAATCTCAACGCTCGTCAGCGGCGTTGGATGGAGTTACTCTGTGAGTATGACATGGAGATAGAGCATGTGAAAGGGAAGGAGAATGTGGTTGCAGATGCCTTGAGTAGGCGAGACATGTGGCTATGGCCACCTCAGTGGGCACAGATTTGTGGAGTAGGATCTTGCAGCAGCTTCCTCAGGATAGTTTCTACCTTGGCAGCCGCGAGCGAGATTGAGTCTCGAGACCCCTTGAGGGAGATTTGATGGATTTTCATTAGAGGCAGATGGTCTTCTCAGACACAGAGGTCGGATATATGTTCCTAGAGATGGAGGCTTGAGACATGACATTTTGACAGAGGCTCATCGTGCACCTTATTCATCCCATCTCGGGGTGAAGAAGATGCATGCCACCTTGAGACAGTTGTATTTTTGGAGAGGACTTCGAGAGACGTGGCCTCATTTGTGTCCCATTGTTTAGAGTGCCAGAGGGTGAAGGCCGAGCATCAGCATCCACCGGCCTTCTTTATCCTCACGCCATACCGGAGTGGAAGTGGGACACCATTTCCATGGACTTCATCATTGGGTTACCTACGTCGAGATACCACCACGACGCCATCATGGTCACGGTGGATAAATTGATGAAAGTAGCTCATTTTTCTCCGGTGAAGACCACCTATACAAAGGAGTCTTTGTGGCACGAGTATACCTTGATGAGATTGTCAGATTACATGGGATTCCGTGGAAGATCATTTGCATGACCACGATCCTTTGTACACTTCCCATTTCTGGACCACCATGCAGTATGTTCTCGGGACGAGGATTAATTTCAGCACAGCTTATCACCCTGAGACAGATGGACAGAGAGAGAGGGTGAATCAGATTTTAGAGGATATGCTCAGGATGTACGTGATGGATCATCAGGTAAGATGGGAGGAGTACCTGTATCTGGTGGAGTTTGCATACAATAATAGTTTCCAGAGTTCTATAGGCATGGCTCCTTTTCAGGCATTATATGGCAGAGAGTGCAGGACACCTCTTAGTTGGGATAGGATTGAGGACAGGGTTTCCCTTGGGCCAACATTATTACAGACATGGAGCAAAGAGTTACCTTGATCGACAAAGATCGGGGAGGCGCAGGATAGACAGAAAAAGTATGCAGACCAACATAGGACAGATCGCAGTTTTGAGGTGGGCACAAAGGTGTTTCTTCGTGTCAGACCGCATAAGAGCCCTATCCATTACGGAAAAGGTTCTAAGCTTGCTCCTAGGTTTGTGGGTCCCTTTGAGATCTTGGAGCACCTCGGTCCCTTGGCCTATCGTCTAGCATTGCCACCTAGCTTATCTCACATCCATGATGTGTTTCACGTTTCTGTGCTTAGGAGATATATTTCTGATCCTTCTCACGTGCTAGATTGGACCGCATTGCAGGTGCAGGATCAGGGGCAAGTGATGGTGGAGCCCGTACGCATTATAGAGCGCAGGACCCTGGGCCTTCGCGGTAGAGAGATTGATCAGGTTCGGGTCCAATGGGACAGATATGATGAGACTGCAACTACTTGGGAGGATGCTACTTTGCTACGAGGACAGTTTCCACACCTTTTCCAGTGACTTCCAGGAGGAAGTCGAGTCTAAGGGGAGGGGGATGTAGTGCCCACTTCCCTTCGACACCATTTTTGTTTTGTTGTTTTCGAGACTGGTTACTTCACTTATGGATTTATTATGGCTTCTTGATTTAGCATGCTAGTAGATATCATAGACACTGGACTGTTATTGATTTGATCTTTATATGATGCATATGGTCTACTGGTGGACATTTGATGATGATATTTGTATACTTTTGACATGGTTATTTATCTTTAAATTATGACATGTGATATATTTAATCATATTGAGTAGAACTTGATAATTGGATTAATGTGATGATCGTTTTGACATAAATGAAATGTGGAATAGAAATGTGCTAGAAAGTGTAAGTGATATCGTATTTGCATAGATGATAGTAAAACATGTGTCGTTTATTTTAGATTATATTGTATATTTGGCATGAATGTTTTAATGCGGCCAACATGCCAAGGAGGTATTATCTGTCTGCGCAGTATATTATATTCACAACAATATTGGGGAGTGGAGACCAACCACATCGGAATTCGAGAAGAATCCAACTAAGGTCACCATGGCAACATGTAATTGTGTGTGTGTTAGAATTATTTTGTTAGGGGAAAATTGTGACCTAGGGGTCATGTGTTGTTTTGTTTTAATTTTCCTTTCTATTATGTTAGTATGTGTTTTCTCTTAGTAAGTGAAATTTTACTTGTTTTATTATTTAGATTTTTGGATTGGTGTTTACCCCTTTATTAGTCATGGGTTGTAGTGTCTTAATTAAGTTAATTTGAATTTGTTTTAAACTAATTAAAAGATGTGACCAAAAGAGAGTTCATTTATTAGGCTTGATTTACTTTGGTTTTGTGTTGAGTGATGTGTGTTTGAGTTTTGAGTGTAGCACACTCTACCCCACATGGGAAACTCGAATTTGGCCTTTGAGGCCAAATTTGGAAGCTTGTGGGACAAGTCAAACTTGTCCCACACCTCTTAAAATCCCATGCCAACCCTACCTATGGGTTGGGAGGCCAAATTTAGGGTCTTTTAGGTGTTTTGGGGGATGAAAAGGTAAAATATTAATTGCACTTTCTTTCAAAATTTAATTTTGTCCTTTGGGGGAGTGGGCTTAGATGGAGTGTGTAAGGTGCTTGTCATTCCTTCAACCACTCATTAATGGTGCATTGGAATATGAGGTTGACCAAGTGATGTGGAGTGGAGGGAAAAGGAGGTGGCATCCTACTTGGAGCCACATCATCCCTCCCTCTCTTTTCTCTATTTATTTGATCCTTTTGTTTGTTTTGGGGTTGGATGTTCATTTTTAGTCTCTTGTATTTTGGAGAGGAGAGGATTTTGAAGGAGTTTGTGGATTTTTGGAGCTTGTGGATGCTTGCTTGATCTTTGGAGGGATTTGGAACTTCATACTTGGAACAAGCTCTACCATGGAAAGGTAGGAGCTTCACCTTTGTTTGTATTATGTTTTTTTTGTTATATGTATGTGTATATATGTTGTGTTGAATGTTGTTGTTTTTTTTTTGAAATGCTTGTTGGGAATGGGTAGAATGCCTAAGTTGGGAGTGGGAGGAGACTATGGGGAGTTTATTTGAGGGAGGCATAAGAGATCATTTTCTTGAGGAGGGAGTTTGGGTTGGGTGCCCACCTAGTATGAGAAATGCTTGCATTTTCTTCTTGTTCTTACTTTGAGGGAGCCATAAGAGTTGAGGGAGGCATAAGAGTGGATGGAGGGATAAGGGGTACTTGAGGGAGGCATAAGAGTTGTTAGGGGTATTGTGTTTTGCATTGGAGGCTTTTTAGGTGGCACCCATTCCCATTGGGAGGCATAAGTGGCCTCCCCATAGGTCTTACTCTTTTGGCTTTCTTGATAAGCCTTGTGACTTTGTTGTTTTGATTGTTTTCCTCTTGTTGAGTTGTTGATTGTGTTTTGAATGAATATGGAATGAATGTGAAATTTTATGTTAAGTTATGTGGAAGCTAGTAGTTGCCATGAGTTGGATTTTCTCCCATTGTAATGTGGTTGGGGCTCGGGGCCAATGGAGAGGATGGCTTCTCTTCTCCATTGGGTATCTTGGTTGGGAGGAGAGCGTTGCCTCTCCCCTTATTTTGTTGTGAATCAAGAAAACTATTGGAGGAGCTATTTTGTTGGTGTTTGGAGCTTGGAGTTTTGTTGGTGACCATGTGAAACTACCTTTGTATTTTTTTTTACCCACTTAGAGTGGAAGAAATTTGTAATATTATGGTTCTTTCCTTGTGTACATTTTGGTATGTTTACCCCACTTCAAGTGGAGGAAATTTGTAATGGCTTTGTCAAAGAAAGTTGCTATCCTATTGTTGTTTTTGAGATTACATTGCATGGGAAAAGAAAGGAGAAATAATGCATTGTAAAAATAGTTGCATGTAGTAAAAGTTAGTAAATACACATTTTGTTTTAAATCTTGAATGTATTGAAAAATAGATCTATTTTACAATGGAAAAGAAAGTACATTTTCATTGAGAAATTATTGTATTGTAAATATGTGAAAGAAGAAAATGTAGATA
This sequence comes from Taxus wallichiana var. yunnanensis, assembly GCA_018340775.1. NCBI lineage: Eukaryota > Viridiplantae > Streptophyta > Pinopsida > Cupressales > Taxaceae > Taxus > Taxus wallichiana. The sequence goes on from CM031241.1 coordinate 372,077,747, forward strand.
TTGTTATAAGTTGTTTTGTTGCAAAATAGCATTTTATAAAAAGAAAAAGAAAAAGTGAATATGGTTATTTCGAAGGAATGAAAATTGTAGTAAAATGGAAGAGAAAATAAATTAGATTGCATGGTATGTAGAAATGTTGTTTCTATAGTAGAAAATGACTAAACAATGAAATAAAGTTATATCCATTTTTGGCTTGTAATGAAAAAAAAAAAACTTAGTTAAACAAATAGAAATTACTCTTGTAAGTAGATGGAGTAAATAGAAAAGAAACCACAATATATATATATATATATATATATATATATATATATATATATATAAGTAATAGATTTAGCAAGAAGTGAATTAATGAGAAATAAATATCAAACCTAGAACTTAAAATAAACAAAAACAAATCAAGGATGCATTTTTACACCCTTTTACAACTTTAAGTTTTTGTAGAACTTCCTAATGAGCAATAAATATAAGGTTCTATTTTTGTCAAATAAAAATAAACCAAGCCCCCGATGCATGAAAACCGGTGGTCCTTTGTTTTTATCACCCATTCCTGGCGGTGGTCCCTGTGTTTTCACCCATCGCCTGTGGGTTGGCGTCCTGTTTGTCACCCAGCCTGGGGCGGTTACGCGTTTGTCACCCAGCCAGGGTGGCGGTTACGCGTTTGTCACCCTACGCAGGGCGGCGGTCCTGTCACTTATGACAGAATTCCGCGGATCCGCGCCTGTGCGTAAAATGTAACCATTTTATCTATTTCCTAAGTGTAAAAGATTAAATATAAAGCTTCCAGCAAGTAAATAAAGATTAATGCATAGGGATGTGATATTAAAACCCCTCTAATGGTGAATCTAAAAGCATTTCTTCATTTTTATCAAAGGGGGTAGGATTTTGCCCCAAATTTTAAAACCCAATACACTAAAATCTTAAAATAAAATAAAAATAAAAACTAGATTGGAGGAGGAAACTCCTCCCAATCCTTAAAAGGAATAAATTATGCAAATAAAAGACTAATTGATCTAATCTAAAACTAGATCTTCTTGAAGAATCCTCCATGGCTCTTTCCTTTTTGCTCTCATGGCTTCCTCTCCTCCAACCTGCAAATTTAACAAAAGAAATTGAAGCAAATGAGAAGGATAGAGTAAGAAAAGGTTTTAATAGACCTTCATAAGGATTTTAGGGCTAAGTTGGAGAACCCTAGGATCTAATGGCTAGGATGGTTTTGATCTAAGGGTGGAGAATTGACCCTATCTCTTAAAAGAATAATGTAATTTTAAATATTCTTTTTTAAAAAACCTTAAGGGTATGTGTAGATGGGTGAGTGGGGTCATTTGATTACCTAATAGTGTGGTGACCTTAGGACCCTTAGTTGTATAGGCTTTTATTAAAAGTTATTTTAAGTCAATAAAGTAATAAATTTAATAATTTAGTATAAGGTTAACCATGTAATAACTAAGCTTAATAGAAAGAATAGAAACCATTTGTAGAAATATTTTAACCTTGTTATCCTTCTTAGAATGGTTAATTAATGAACCCCGAAGTACTTGTGTTAATACATACTTCTTATCTAAATCTGGTTTCTCAATCTTGAACCTAAGTTAAGTAATGCAAGATAAATTAGTGTAGAGGTGACCAACTTGAGAGCATGTAATTCCATAAGTGATCAAAGATGAAACTATCCTTTGTTAAGTAACATTATATAACTTGATATCCCTAGCTACACTAGTGAACACTATCCCTTTCATGGTGAAATTCTTAAACGAACTTAAAGGAAATCTATGGTTAGTTTTGGAAGATAATAAGATTTAATAAGCAGGAGAAAACAATTTAGAAACCACGCAATCTATCTCTCACTCATTAAGGTAAATTGTTTTATTTTTATAAAACTCATTTAAGTAACCCTAAGTAAAATCTTTAATAATTCTAGTTAAGTCTTCAAGTTTTCAATTATATCTTGGTAATAGCTAATGAGGCCTTGAAGATGATTTCAACTCAACCTTCTCCCTCTAACCTTTTTCCAAGGTGCCTTGTCTTTCTTCTCTTAAGTATGTTGAACGCAAACCCATGTTGTCATATGGGCATGAACAAGTTCTAGTAGCGTAAGTGTAAATAGATGGCCTTGTGGAATTAAATTACCCCTTTCTCTAAATAAACAAATTAAGCAAATAAATGTCATAATAGAGAAGATTTAAAGATGATTACTCAGTGTAAAAAGAATAAACTTAGCTTGGTAAGATGAATTGTATGAATCATATCTTGAGCCTCCTTGAAAACGTAAGCTAAGAATTGCAAGATGTCTTTTTAAAATAAATAACCCTCAAGAATATCTCATTGTGGTTGGCCCTAATTGTAAGTGTGTTCTGTGGTTGGACTTCTATGTTGTCATGTCAAAAAAGAAAAGTGTATTATCCTTTTGGGTGTGATCCTTTTGGGTGTGAACGTTTCCGTGCTGACCTTGTGGTCATCCTCGTAACAAGTGGTTCCTAGAGTTGGTTGTAACTTTGTGACGACATGTTGTGTCGTGTTATGTGTCGAAGCAAGTCAAAAAAAAATATCCTTGTCTTTTACTGTGTTGTTCGTGTGTGAATTTTTGGGTTGTTACACTTGGTATCAGAGCATAGGTTCATGCTCTCGAACCTCTGGGCCAGCTTGGAGTGGTGGTGGTGTTACATGATGATACTGCATGATGATGATGATGTTGCATGATGGTGGTAGATATTGGAAGAGTAATGTGGTACAAGCGTGATGTAATTGATGTTGTAATTGTTATATTGTGAACGCACATGATGTGTATGTCACTTAGTGCGTGTTTGTCATCATGTTGATGTGTTAGGGATGGGAGTATTCTCTCTCCTTCTTGTGGATTCTATGAAGAGTTCACGTGTGAATTATTGTTTGTGATGTGTGAAAAGAATTATAATGTGGATGACGTAGTGTTGGAGCATTGTGGCATATTGTGGTATGTAGGTGTATCAATGTGTTGTATGACTAGATTGATGTTAAAAGAAATAAGTTATATCATGATGTTTTATCATGTTTTGATGAGATGTGTGTATCACCTTGCTATGTAGCAATGGATGTTATGTTGTGGTGTTACTATGTTCATCATAAGTATGATGTGTGTAATATGTAATGCTTCATGTTGTGATTTAGGGTCATACGGTGAGTGTATGAACCCTATCGTATGGTGATTGCACTTTGGGTGTAGAATGTGGTAAAGTGATGTGTTACACCCGGTGAATGTATGATTGTGATCTGCCTTGTATATGTACCACCATTGTGTTAGAGATGTAGTTACTTGTTATGTTGTGAACCTTACGCTAACCGACCCTGAGGGAAATCGGTAGAAGTGTATGTTGAGAGTGAGGAATGGTGTACCATGGGTCAATAACTTGAGCCGAAACTTAGTTTAGTAGATAAGATGTGATTCTTTCCTCTCTTCCTATGTGGTTGTATGTACGCAACCTAAGTGCAACTATGACTAGGTTTAACCTTGTCGAAGTGGTGGCGGATGATTCGGATAGAGGTGATGACAGCTTGTATTATTGATATGTATTTTATGAGCCGAGGCTCGATGTTCCAAGTGCTAAGAACTCGTTGAGTAACCCTTGGAGGCCGAGATAAGGCCACACAGTTATCGTAATGTGACATTATTATAAGTTGATTTTATTCATAAATTGAGCTTTTTACTTTATTTTGTAAGGACCAGCAGCTTTTCTTGATTGCCATGCTTTACAATTTTGGGCATTTCCTTGGTTTTGGCACTAACATGTGGATTTTGACACTAACAATGGCTATTTGGCCATTTATTTTGCTTGGTTTTGGATCTTCTTTTAAATTTTAAGATTTTACCGCCTTGCCCAAGGCTTGTACTTCGCCACTTGGCACTTAGATTGGATTGTTATGTTGGTTCTATTGTCGTGATGTGTGGAATAGGGTCATGGGATGCACCATGAAATGGTTGGACCTATGGACCCGCTTCGTTGTATGGGGGTACGCCCCAAGGAGTTACAGATAACTAGTGGGTTGTTGAACCACACGTTATTATGTCACTTGGGTTAGGAGTGTTCGAACTCTATGTGTCTTAGGCCATAGGTCAACCAGCCTCCTTGAGGGAGGCATAAGAGATTTGAGGGAGGCATAAGAGACTTGAGGGAGGCATAAGAGTTTGAGGGAGGCTTATGATATTTGTCTGTATGGTTCATGTTTCAGATATATGTTGAGTTATTGTGATGTTTTGGTAGTGGTATTTTGATGCATGTGTTACTCATGTCGATGGATATGTGTTGTGATGTTGTGGTTATGTAATTGATGCCCTTGTGGACCCTATGTACATGTAGTTTTTGTGAGTCATGGAAAATCCTCATATGTGGAATTGAGAAAATGTTTGGTGGATTGTAGTACTCTTTTGTTTGAGTATTTGGTATGTCAGTCATTGATGTGTGTCGAGTACTATGTTATGTGGACTGTGCCTATTCCATTCCGTATTTGAGTAACCTTTTGTGGTGTAATACAATCATGAAGTATATACTTGTGTGCTTGTGAATCTGTAGTCTTTTTGAACCTGATAGGGTGTTGTGTTAGCAGTTCATGTGGGGCACCCACAATAAGGAATAAACCAAAACTCTTCAATGATGAAATTTTAAAAGAAATTAAACTAAGAATAATGCTAATGGAAAGGAACTAATGAAATAAATAAGAGGGAACTGCCAATCTTCACAGAACCTTGAAAGTTAAAATTTCTACCAAATGTTCCTAAGGCTACCCTGTGGCCATGCTTTAATCAACTAAAATTTTAAACCATAGGGTGTACTTTCTCCTTTACCTGTTCTTGGTTGCAAACCATTCCTTATTTCCTTTCCTCTGTATAATGTCGCATCGAGGACGATGCTTTCTTAAGGGGAGGAGAATGTAATGCCCCGTTCGGCATTTACCCTAGTTCTTGTCGCAATGACCCTCTTGTGGAGCGTCGAACGGCTGTGTGTAATTCTGATGTCTTGGCTCCATGGTCGGTCTTTGCTTCGTGTTCACCTTCGAACGTTAACATCTAGTTTATCCCCTTGGTTGCTTAGGCCTGTTCACATGTTGTTTTAATCATTGTGAGTAATGGGCAATTCGATTCTTACTTCCTCTAGCTTGCTCGTCTGTTTGCGATTTAATCTTCTCGGGTTGAATAGTAATCATACAAAAATTCGTATACCTTTTTAGCTTATGGGAACCGGCTCTGTAATCTTGTAACTCCTTTTGCATTTGTATTAATATATCTTCTTTCGTATGCTTTGTGAGCTTACCTTAGTTAGTAGAGATTTTGTTATCCCGTATCTTTGCTGAAGGAGGGGCTCATGGGGGCGCCTGGCGATGGGGAGGAAGTGTGATTTCAAATATATTTAAAGAATCTCATTAAAAATCTAGATTATCATAAATATGGAATTTTTTTCAATATCTATTTTGCAAGACACTTAGTCAGTTCCCATCATTTATAAATTTATTTGAAATCATTAAAAATCTTGATTATTAGAATATGTATAAAAATTCAAATGCTATTCTGTAAGACACTTAGTAGCTTCCTCTAAATACATTCATTGATTTATTCTAATTGATTCTTCTTGAATTCAGAATTGAAGTAACATACACATTACAATTTTCTAGAATTGATACAACATCGAACTTCTTTAATTTTCATGTTTCCAATTGATTTTCAAGTCCTATCTTATAATGGTCTTGAAATCACAAACTTTAGGCCACTGATAGAATATTTTAACTCCCTCAAATTTTCATTGTTTAATAAAGCTTACTATCCAAAAAAGAGACATCCAAAAGTTTGTACTTGCTTCCATTATGGATCTTCTAAGTTAAGTGGTGTTTTCAGAAAGGTTTTTTTATTCCTTTAACACACTCTACCACAAGTACATGCCAAAGGAGGATTTTGTATGAATTTAGATTGAAGTTCTTGCTTGTGGATAAGGAAAAATAATTGGACAATGAGATTTTCTCGGTAATTTTGAATGGCCAACTAATTTCTAAATGCTAAGAATTCATTGGAAAAACCCGCAAAAATATTTTTAACCTCTACCATTGAATTAATAGGTCATGGTGAGGACTGCCCATTTGTTTTTAATCTTTTAAATCTGCTTGCACCTACCCTCCACTGCCACCTTGGCCGACCAGGTCCATTCGCATGTCTTGTTGCAAGTGGATGGCATTAGTCTCCTCCCAACCACCTACCCCTGAGACCGTAATGGCCATTATGTTTCTACCTTGCGTGAGGGAGATGGGAGTCGGTGGAGGCCTATTTTTCTTCACCTGGATCTCTTTTTGATTCTTTTGTTCAATGTGTATGGGTGCGTTAATGGTTTGACATGATGGCTAGATGGAGCTTCAAGCTAGTGAAGCAGGCGTGTTACCTCGACTTTCAGTGATCCACAAAGCCGGCTCGGCAATAAGTAAGGCAGCCAGCTAGGCAACAGCATGTTGCAGTATAGTAGAACCTTTTCGAGTTCTTCCAACAAGCGGAGTTGTCCAACTATGTTGTTATCTCTGCTTAGTATCGAATGCATCCTCAAATTCGTGATTCTCCTTCAAGATATTTTTATCAAAATCGACTATGTGACAAAGTGAGAGTGTTACCGGAGAGTTGATGAAGTTTATCAAAAGATTCTCTTTTGAGATCTTACTTGTTTTACTGATGTAACTCATGGAAGATAATCTCATAGGCATGGATCTGTTTCATATCGAATATTCATGAAGCACATTTTTCTTTTCCTTTTTGAACTTACTTGGAAAACGTGGCAAGTGCATTGCTTTGCTTCGGATCTTGTGTTTTTTTGTTGGAAATCCTCCTCTTCTTACCCCGTGTGCGTGGATGGATGCCCGCACCTATTCCAATCTATCATTTTGACCTGGGTGCATGGGCAGAGAGGCCATAGAAATCCTTTCTGCCAAGGTGTTTTTCTTGCACCGCCGGCCCTCGAAGCAGTGGAAGTATGTTTGGGTGCTATTCTATTTCCCTCTGCTCAGTTTTGTTCCTGTTTCCTGCAACGAACCCTCTTCCTTTCATTATCTTCTCCTCTGTGACTTGGGCGATGGATGCCTCTTCTCCTCCCACGTTTCCAGCTTCCACTGGCTTCCTCTACAGTCTGGCATGTTTTGTTGGGTGTGGGATTTCGGGAGGGCGTCCAAAGCAATGGAAGAGGCAGGAGGGTGTCCAAAGCAATGGAAGAGGCAGGAGGATGATGTTGAATCTGGAGAAAAAGGAAAGATATTTCTACACTTTTCTACTGTTACTATATTTAAAATTATTGTGAAATCGAACCACCTTTTCCTTGCATTGATTTGTCAGTTGGATGTCATGATGGGAGATCTCCCCTTTCTGCTTGTTTTCTTCTTGTTTTAGCTTTTATCGTTTTCAGTATGTTGGTCGAAAGGATGCGTGTGCCTCTCAGTCAGGTGTTATGTTTCTCTTGCTCGAGTGATATACCTTTGTCCTGCTTGTTTATGTATTTATTCTTATTTGCAATTGAGTTGCAAGTTATTATGTTGATCAAACTAGTATTTTCGATATCATGGAAGTAAGTTTACGATAACTATGAAGCTCCTCCCTAGCACCCAAGTTTTTCTTTTGATGTTTTTTGTTAACTCCTTCTCAAGTCCCTTTGATAACCTTTTGGCATCGAGAAAGAAAGGTTGTAGGATTAGTGTGATCAATGCTTGGGCTAGCCAGCTTAGAGTTTTGGTATTAAAACTTTTAGAATGAAAAGGTTTGTGTGCAATGTGTTTTCCGTCTTGTGTGTTTAGACTCTTATATTATCTTTCATCTTGTTTCTAGGCTTTTAAGGCCATCCTCAAGAAGTACCTTGACCATCCCTATCAACTTGAACCATAACTAGCTTTTCGGATCAACTAAGCTCAAGGTTTCATTGTGCGAATCCAGTACCTCGTTGACACTAGAATAGTTTTGGTCTAATCCCCCTCTTTGAATTATTGTTGATGGCGCTCTTCTATTTTTCCTAACTTGCATTATTTCTCCTTTGTAGTGTTAACGCTATTAATTAATATTGGTCGGTTTTTATGCACGTAATTACCTTAATATTTTGTGATGGAAATTTCCTTAAATGTGATTAATCTTCGGAAAACTCATCTTTCATTTGATAGTCTTATGGATTCATAGCGGAAGGTTTTGTTTTGATAATGTCACTTAGAAATTATGTTTGTATCTTTGCGTGACGGTTGACTGTGTTACCAAGGGTTGCCTTAAAATATTATTGTTTTGGGAAATAGGTAATTTATTTTAAATTAACCAAACATTAGAATTGTTGTGGAGGTTTGCAAATCTTTAGTGTTATAAAATTTGTTGATGACATTTTTGTATACTCTTGTTTGACTGGAACTCCCTTCTTCTCTCGTGTGTTTGCTACTAGCCTGTAAGGCATTGGCCCTTCTTGAATGATTGGAAAATCTCTTGGAGTTAATGGTCAAAACTAGTATACTTTGCCTTCGCTTCGAAACTTATGTTGTGTGTATACTCTATTTGATTTCCGGTTTGAAACTCAATTATACATGGCTTTTTGTGTTAATTTTTGAAACCTGTGGTTCCCCTTTCTTGGGCCGATCAACTCTTGTTCTTTTAGAAATATATTATTTTAGCCTATGCATTTGGTACCTTTGATAAATTTCTAGATGGTTGGTCTATATATCAAATCTCAATCTTGTAATTATTATTTAATTATTTACTTGATGGGAATTGTTTTTGTTAGATTGGTTATTTCTCCTTATAGGCCAAGGGCCATTCTCATACGATTACTATAATTTTGTTGCTTTTACTCCTAACTAAAGTACAAGGTCTTCTCCTTCTTTGATTGGCATGATGGAGACTTTATTATAACTTGATGTGTTGATAGTGTTTAGAGGTTTGACCCAATTCTTGTAATAAAGTGCTTCCTTTTGTGGTATTGTTAGATAATAGTTATGGTGGTTTTGTGTAGCCTTATCTTGCTCAGTTCTCGTGAACTGACTCTTGTGGAAAATTTGTTGCAGATGGATTTTGCGAGTAGATGAGGGATAGACTTGTAGATTTTTACATCAACCTCAGTTGAGAAGTTCTTTTGCATGAATCCTTTTTATATTGTTCAACTATTGATAACATCTAGTGGAAAAATTTAGAAGAGGATCAATGTCTTAGTATATTATATCGTGGATTATGTCATCTTAACTTTGGAACCTTGAATTCACCGTCTATCTTGGAAAATATAAGAAAGTTGGATTACCGCTTGTTGAGTGACCTTAATGGATTATCGGTATTCTAAGAGTTGATGTAACCTTTGTTTTTGTTCAGTAAATGAGTATTGTTAAACTTTATCCCTACGATTAAATGTTGAGTTAAATATTTCTAAGACTTAGTAATATAAGTGTGTTATAAGTAAAATAAAATGGGTTGTTTAATACTTATAGAAGTTAAACTAAAATTTATATTACAAATAAATTAGTGTAGAGGTGACCAACTTGAGAGCATGTAATTCCATAAGTGATCAAAGATGAAACTATCCTTTGTTAAGTAACATTATATAACTTGATATCCCTAGCTACACTAGTGAACACTATCCCTTTCATGGTGAAATTCTTAAACGAACTTAAAGGAAATCTATGGTTAGTTCTGGAAGATAATAAGATTTAATAAGTAGGAGAAAACAATTTAGAAACCACGCAATCTATCTCTCAGCCATTGGAAGGTAAATTGTTTTATTTTTATAAAACTCATTTAGTAAACCCTAAGTAAAATCTTTAATAATTCTGGTTAAGTTTTCAAGTTTCAATTATATCTTGGTAATAGCTAATGAGGCCTTGAAGATGATTTCAACTCAACCTTCTCCCTCTAACCTTTTTCCAAGGTGCCTTGTCTTTCTTCTCTTAAGTATGTTGAACGCAAACCCATGTTGTCATATGGGCATGAACAAGTTCTAGTAGCGTAAGTGTAAATAGATGGCCTTGTGGAATTAAATTACCCCTTTCTCTAAATAAACGAATTAAGCAAATAAATGTCATAATAGAGAATATTTAAAGATGATTACTCAGTGTAAAAAGAATAAACTTAGCTTGGTAAGATGAATTGTATGAATCATATCTTGAGCCTCCTTGAAAACGTAAGCTAAGAATTGTAAGATGTCTTTTTAAAATAAATAACCCTCAAGAATATCTCATTGTGGTTGGCCCTAACTGTAAGTGTGTTATGTGGTTGGACTTCTATGTTGTCATGTCAAAAAGAAAAGTGTATTATCCTTTTGGGTGTGAACGTTTCCGTGTTGACCTTGTGGTCATCCCCGTAACAAGTGGTTCCTAGAGTTGGTTGTAACTTTGTGACGACATGTTGTGTCGTGTTATGTGTCGAAGCAAGTCAAAAAAATATCTTGTCTTTTACTGTGTTGTTCGTGTGTGAATTTTTGGGTCGTTACACTAATAGTGATGATGATATCTTGTAGTCTTTGTCTAAGTAGAATTTATTTTGATTTTGGAGTGTTTAACTCACCCCAAGTTCTAAAATTGGATTTTGACTTGGGGTACACTTTTGGAGACTTGTGAGACAAGCAAAACTTGTCTCATGCCTCTTAATTTGACCCAACAACCTTACATATTGGTAGGAAGCTTATTTTTGACTTATTTGTCCAATTTTGAGTTCAAGAGAATGAAAATCATTACACTTTATTTCTAATCTAATTTATTATTTCCTTGAAAGTATAGCATGCAAGTTTGAGCCATGTGGGTTGTCATAGTCCTTACTTGTGCATTGATGTTTCTTGGTCTTGGTGTGTTTGACTTGAGTGTGAGGATGAGGGATGATGAAGTGACATCCTACATGGAGCCACCTCATCATCCTCACTTTCTATTTCTATTTATTTGTGATTTTTTGTTGGAATGGGGGTTACTTGCTCATTTTGCTTCTTGTGCACTTTTAGATTTTGGAGCTTTTGGAGTTCTTGGAAATTGCTTGGCTTGGATTTGAAGAGGCTTGTGAAGGTTTTTCTTGGATCTTGATGGAGAGGTAGGCTCTCCACCCTTTTATTATTATGTTTTTTGTTTGTTGTAAGCAATGTTGTGCTTGTTAAAAGTATTTTTGTCTTGTGATGGTGTTTGTGTGGGTTGGTTGAGTAGTTGGCCTTAGTTGGGTGTGTGAGGAGGGATTATGGGACCATTGGGGAGGGAAAAGGGAGTTTATGTGAGGTATGCAAATTGGTGGGAGTGTGAATGAGAGTCTTACCTATGGGGAGAGAAAAGATATTCATGGATTTATTTCTTGTTGCATAGGAGAGATACGGATTTGTGTGATTATTTTGTGCACTTTGAGGCTCAGGGTAAGACTCCCACTTCACTTATGAGGCATCAGGAGGTGGTCTCCCATAACCCTTACTCTTGGTTTGAGCCTCAAATCTTTGTTTTGTTGTGTATGTGTAAACTTGTTGGTTATGTGATCTTGGTGGAGTTGTTTGTCTTGAATGTGTGTTTTGTTGAGAAGCCTCTTTGAGACAAAGTTTAATTGTTGCTCAATCCCCATCATGATTCCTTTGTTGGGGTTTGAGGTCCATTAATGTAATGAATTCTTTCCTTGATGGAAATATGGTTGGGCGGAGAGCGTTGCGTATTCCCTCTTCCTTGTTTTGTGATTCCTTAATGAAGCTGAACGCAGACAAAGTTGAAGCTACCTTTGTGGAGAAGACATACTCTTTGAAGACTTGAAATTTGGTTGTGGATAGCCTTGTTGTAATCTATTTTCAAATTCATACTTCCCACTTTGAGTGGATGCATTGTAAAATTGTAAATTTTTAGGAAGTTGTTGTATTCTTTGGAAATATTTCTATCTTGTAAACTCCTTTAAGAGTGTGTGGATTTAGAAAATTAAAATCTCATATGTGTAGTGTTGTGGAAGGAAATTATCAAGATTGTATTGTTTTGAAGAAAGGGAGATTTGAATGAGGATGGAATGGATATACCTTTATTAATTTCCAAAATATTTTAATGTTGTAGGTTGATATACTCTCATTTCCAAAGTAGTTGATATACTTTTATTTCCAAAATATTGTAATGTGTTAGACTCTATTTTGAAAGAAACAAGTATGCTTTTAGTTGCACTTGCTTTTTTAGTGCTCACTTCCCTTCGACACCATTTTTGTTTTGTTGATTTCGAGACTGGTTACTTCACTTATGAATTTATTATGGCTTCTTGATTTAGCATGCTAGTAGATATCATAGACAACTGGATTATTATTGATTTGATCTTTATATGATGCATATGGGCTACTAGTGGAAATTTGATGATGATATTTGTATACTTTTGACATGGTTATTTATCTTTAATTATGACATGTGATATATTTAATCATATTGGGTAGAATTTGATAATTGATTAATGTGATGATCGTTTTGACATAAATGAAATGTGGAATAGAAATGTGCTATAAAGTGTAAGTGATATCGTATTTGCATAGATGATAGTAAATCATGTGTCGTTTATTTTAGATTATATTGTATATTTGGCATGAATGTTTTAATGTGGCCAACAGGGCGAAGGAGATATTCTCTTCATTTGTGAGGTATATTATATTCATAACAATATTGGGGAGTGGAGACTAACCACATCGAAATTCGAGAAGAATCCAACTAAGGTCACCATGGCAACAAGTAATTGTGTGTGTGTTAGAATTATTTGGTTAAGGGAAAATTGTGACCTAGGGGTCATGTGTTGTTTTGTTTTAATTTTCCCTTTCTATTATGTTAGTATGTGTTTTCTCTTAGTAAGTGAAATTTTACTTGTGTTATTATTCATATTTTTTTTGGATTGGTGTTTACCCCTTTATTAGTCATGGGTTGTAGTGTCTTAATTAAGCTAATTTGAATTTGTCCTAAACTAATTAAAAGATATGACCAAAAGAGAGTTCATTTATTAGGCTTGATTTACTTTGGATTTTGTGTGGAATGATGTGTGTTTGAGTTTTGAGTGTAGCACACTCTACCCCACATGGGAAACTCGAATTTGGCCTTAGAGGCCAAATTTGAAAGCTTGTGGGACAAGTCAAACTTGTCCCACACCTCTTAAAAGCCCATGCCAACCCTACCTATGGGTTGGGAGGTCAAATTTAGACTCTTTTAAGTGTTTGGGGGGGATGAAAAGGTAAAATATTAATTGCACTTTCTTTCAAAAATTTAATTTTGTCCTTTGGGGGAGTGGGCTTAGATGGAGTGTGTAAGGTGCTTGCCTTTCTTTCAACCACTTATTAATGGTGCATTGGAATATGAGGTTGACCAAGTGATGTGGAGTGGAGGGAAAAGGAGGTGGCATCCTACTTGGAGCCACATCATCCCTCCCTCTCTTTTCTCTATTTATTTGATCCTTTTGTTTGTTTTGGGGGTTAGAGGTTTCATTTTTAGTCTCTTGTATTTTTGGAGAGGAGAGGATTTTGAAGGAGTTTGTGGATTTTTGGAGCTTGTTGATACTTGTGGGAATTTTGTTGGAGCTTGTGGATGCTTGCTTGATCTTTGGAGGGATTTGAGACTTCATACTTGGAACAAGCTCTACCATGGAAAGGTAGGAGCTTCACCTTTGTTTGTATTATGTTTTTTTTTATATGTATGTGTATATATGTTGTGTTGAATGTTGTTGTTTTTTTGAAATGCTTGTTGGGAATGGGTAGAATGCCTAAGTTGGGAGTGGGAGGAGACTATGGGAGTTTATTTGAGGGAGGCATAAGAGATCATTTTCTTGAGGAGGAGTTTGGGTTGGGTGCCCACCTAGTATGAGAAATGCTTACATTTTCTTCTTGTCCTTACCGTGGGGGAGCCATAAGAGTTGAGGGAGGCATAAGAGTGGATGGAGGGATAAGGGGTACTTGAGGGATGCATAAGAGTTGTAGGGGTATTATGTTTTGCATTGAGGCTTTTAGGTGGCACCCATTCCCATTGGGAGGCATAAGTGGCCTCCCATAGGTCTTACTCTTATGGCTTTCTTGATAAGCCTTGTGACTTTGTTGTTTTGATTGTTTCCCTCTTGTTGAGTTGTTGATTTTTGTTTTGAAGGATTATGGAATGAATGTGAAATTTTATGTTAAGTTATGTGGAAGCTAGTAGTTGCCATGAGTTGGATTTTCTCCCATTGTAATGTGGTTGGGGCTCGGGGGCCAATGGAGAGGATGGCTTCTCTTCTCCATTGGGTATCTTGGTTGGGAGGAGAGCGTTGCCTCTCCCCTTATTTTGTTATGAATCAAGCAAACTATTGGAGGAGCTACCTTGTTGATGTTTGTAGCATTGGAGCCTTGTTGATGACAATGTGAAACTACCTTGTATTTTTACCCACCTTGAGTGGAAGAAAGTGTAATATTGCTTTGTATTTTAGCTTCCATTATTGTAAAATGTTCCCACATTAAGTGGAAAATGTTGTATTAAGATTTTGAAGGAGAGTTGTATTGATTTTCATTATTAAGGTTGTAATGTGGATGGAATTGAAAGTTGAAGGAAAGACAATTTATTCTCCTTTAACTTGGCTTGGAACCTCATATGAGTGTGTTGATCTTGTTGGAATGTTAGTAGTTCTTACTCTAAAACTTATTGGAAATATTGTTGAAACTCTCTTGTGGAATGTTGGGAAATTTATTTAAGAATTCATTGTAAATCCATTTACAAATTATTAAGGGAAATGAAATCAAATCTATTTGAACTCCCATACAATACCTATTAAATTGTGTAGAAAGAAATTTTTAATGCAAAAGCTCTAAACTTATTAAGTTCATTACCCATATTTCATTAATGCTTAATAAGGATACTAATATCGTAAATTTTATTCATATTAAAGTAATATTAAAATTAATGGATTTATTATTATTAAATTATATTAATATTAATATACTATTAATATTTCTTTTATATTAACAAAAGTATACTAATATAAACTATAGCCAAGGAAATAATATTAATTATATATACAATAAAACCTACGTATGTATATGTAAATTAATGCGCTTCCCAAGAAAGGTCTATGAGATGTTCAAATAATTGCAAAACAAACTGTGCTTCATGAATATTCTGATATGAAACAGATCCACCTCTATGAGATTCTCTTCCACGAGTTACATCGTAAAATAGGTAAGGTCTCCATAGAGAATCTTTGTAATAAATTTCATCAGGTCTCCTGGTAACACTCTCACTATCCCTTAATCGATTTTGATAAAAATATCTTGAAGGTGAATCCCGAATTTGAGGATGCATTCGATACTGAACAGATAACAGCATGGTTGGACAACCTGCTTGTTGGAAGCGCTCAAAAGGATTCCTCTATACTGCGCCTGGCTCCTGGCTGATTTCTATTGCAGGCCGTGGCTGGATCCCCGACAAGAACACACCTCGTAGCACCCAATGAAAGTGGAGGTAACACGCCTGCTTCACTAGCTTGTAGCTTCATCTATAACCACCATATCAAACCCGCGCGGCCAGGGCCGAGTAAAACAGTAGGCGACCCCCAAAAAAAAGGGGGCATAAGATCTGCAGATCCAAAATCAAATAAATGAAGATGTGCGGCCACCAGCAAGGAGAGTCCAACACGCAAAAGGGGATGGGGTTTTAATGAAATGGTAGGTGGCTATTAAAGCCACCCACCCCCAACCATAAATTCAAACATAAATTGGAATGTAATACTACTGTTAAAACTCTTGTCATTTTGTTCAATTTCAATTATGAATAATCTACATTAAAGAAAGTAAATTTGAATGATTACAATATTATAAATATTTTCACATGTTTAGTACACTTAATCTAGTATAAAAAGATGGATTTTGAACTTCATAATTAATTATGAAATATGTATTTTAGCTAAACTTACATTATATAAATCTATATGATTAAATATAAATTAAGATTTTTCTATTCCTTAACACTAACACTTAGTACACTTAATTTAGTATAAAAGGATTGATTTTGAATTTCAAAATTAACAATGAAATATGTATTTTAGCTAAAATTACATTATATAAATCTATATGATTAAATATAAATTTGAAATTTTATATTCCTTAACACTAACATGATTTATATGATAAAATATTAAACTCTATTTTTTTGGTAAAAGTACATGTATTTTTATTTTAAAATTTTAATTATAAAAATTAACATAAATTATATCCTAAAATTAATTTTAAATAAATTATTATACACCAAAATATAAAAATATATTATTTTTAATATAGTTCAAGGTTAACCATGTAATAACTAAGCTTAATGGAAAGAATAGAAAACATTTGTTAAATTATTTTAACCTTGCTATCTTTCTTAGAACGGTTGATTAATGAACCCTGAAAGTACTGTGTTAATACATACTTCTTATCTGGATCTGGTTCATCAATCTTGAACCTAAGTTAAGTAATGCAAGTAAGTTAATGAATTGTAAAGGTTGGAAAACCCCTGCATTATTCTTGTATTGTAACAAAAAAAAAATTTAGTCGTAGTTCTAGTTATGTGTTTACTGGAAGCAAGTTCTTAGAACGTCATTTTTTTTTGGGGCGTTTCACTTTTGAAATGAAAATGGTTATTTTGTTCTCCTTGAAAGGATGTAAGTTGAATTTTTTTAATTATAAGTGTATTTCTAAACTAGTGAAGGAATTGTTAGTTAAGACTATAAGATTGGATGAAATCATTTTCCTTTATTATCATTTTGTGTCACAAGTTGTGTAAGAAGACTTACATTTAGCCTAACTTAACTTTAGATGAAATTTTCAACATAAAAGTATAAATGTTTATATACCCTCATTATATTAAATGTAACCTTGGCTAGTTTAGCTTTACAAGTATATCTTACAAACCTTTCCTATATAGATGTTAGGCTAATATTGATGTTCTATTAAACAAAAAAAGGGATTTAAAATAAATTATGACTATCCCTCCCCTTTGGAATAATATATTAATAATATTAACATGTTAGTATATCAACATCTTTCTTATTAAATTAAGTAATAATAAAATGAAAACACTCATGAATATACATTTATATTAATATATCTATATGTATATTAATATATTATCTATTAATATATCTACTTGCTATTTTATTAATATTAATAATAAATGGTTATTATCATTTTTAAATAATAAATGTATTATTTTTATTGATAATAATGGTCATTACTACTATTAATAATAGATGTTCTTATTATTATTATTATTATTAATAAATATTATTATTATTAATAGTTAACATATTTTAAAGTTTTTTTAATGACTAAAGTTTTAAACAAATAGTGAATATTTTTTTGGTTATAGTCTTAGCAATGTGGGTAATTGAGAGGAAATGAGGTGGGGATGTGTCCCCCACCCTCCACCCCCATAATAAACAATTTAAATATGTTGGGGTCTAATCCCCCACCAAACCTTTTCCTTAATTTGTAAAACCAAGAAATGAGCAAAAGCAAAAGAAAAGAATAAAAGCCTTCATTAAAGACTTTTAGGGTTGATTTGAAATCCTCTCATCCAATGGTCCATATTGGTTTCATCCAAGGGCCAATATTGTCTCGTACAAAAGTTCAATGGGGGTAGGTGAGGTGATCATTTGATCACATGGGTCTCCTTTTTGAATGGGGTCACTAGTGTGTTTTGAAAGAAATTTAGTTATTGCCTTTTATCCTTGAATTAAATTAAATAAACTTTCTCCTTATTAGTTTAGTTTACTTTTACAATGGAGAATTAAATAATTAGCTTGGTGTAATGAAAGGGTTATTTTTACTTGGACTTTAATTATTTAATTTTACATGACCTTAGGAAACCACTGTATTAAATTTATTTAGGATCATTTGAATGAAGTATGTTAAACCTAATCGTAGATTAAATCAATTCTTTTATTTAAATATTATTGTTTTATTAATTTCGTGAGGGTTGTTTATTTTCGTCCTTTAACGAAAAAAAAATCCATAATTTTACTAAGTATAATCTATGTTTGGTTTTGGGTTTTGTATGTGAATGTTTTGTGGGTGTTACATATATTGGGAGGATTTTGTAGATGTAAATCACTCAGACTGATCGTACATGACCATGCCTTGAATGTGTGTCCCCACTCCCAACAATCCCAATTTATTTTTTTTTTAAATCATTCACTGCATTATCTAGAGTCCTCTCCTTACAATACGTTTATATTTCTCCACCGTTCTCATTCAAACATTACTCAGGAATGTCTAAAACACCCCTCCTTAATTTTTGTAGGAATGGAGAGCTTCACCTTCAATCCTTTCCTCCCTTCCCCCTTCTTGAAACCCACCTCCTTAGCATTCCCAACACCTCTAGACACCATGTTTATTGGGATACCAGAGGTTTCTGATTAGTGACAGAAAAGATATTGTAATGACATTGGCATTACGCTTCTATAAATCCAAAAATATTATCAAAATTTTATTTCTTCATAAACTGTCTATGGGTTTTCATCTAAAGTTTTGTAACCATGACATGTTCTCCGTCACAATACGAATACATAGTCATTCATGCATATATTTGGCCTGAAAATATTAAACACAAATTTTATTTGCATTTTCTTTGGAAATTTTGATTTCTAATCATTACGCACATCTCTCTATTTTCTTCCCCAGATGCTTATTGCATTCCTTTCCTCGCCAGCACAGGAAACTCGGTGTGACTGCAAACCACATGATGCTTCGACAAATGCACCGGCTCACTCTGCTCTACATCACTCCCTTCCCTTTGCTTTTCATCTACCTCCTGACTCTCACACTAATCATCGTGTCTCCATTTCCACCTATCTCCGACAATACCCACTTTTTGTTCTCCTTACTTCCTAATTTCTTCATCTCCTCCTTCCTTTCAGTTCTCCATTCCCCGTTGGCTTCTTTTCCTCCTATATTCCTCTCATTCGTAATTGGCACCCCTTTCACCTTGCTCCTTTCAGCGTACACCTATGAAATTTTCACAAAACTCATACATGATATTGCTAGTGACTATATTATTCGCATTCTGTAATAATATAACACATAAAAAAATCATCGGGGGACAAACAATAAGAAACCATGACTAATGTTTTAAATTAAAGAAACCATGATAATGGATCATCATGAAATGCAATCGTTTATAACAAAGAAATTTATTAAATTCGCCCGTATATCACTTGGGCTGAAGACATTCATGTGAACTTATTAGTGCAGCTATGTGATGTCCTTTCGAATCCATTTAAAATTAAATAAATAATGCTAAGGCTAGAGAACATTTGTGACGAGCATTAGTAACATCAGTACTAAGTTTAATGAATTATTTCGTGCAAGCATTTAAATGTGAATAAAGATCTTAAAATTTTGTTGCTAAAATGACTGATATACACTTTTACTTCGACATCCAAAACTATAGAGAAAAGCAGGTGTTTCTGAAACAATCCAAAATTTAACATCGATTTACAATTTCTCTTTGCAGAAAAATAGATGTTCCGGTTTGCAAAATAAAATTTTATATTACGGAATAAAGCATTTTTATTATAGATATTCCTCACTCACAAGTGAAATTTATAAAATAAAAATAAAAATATACTTGAGCAAGAGTGATACTAGGAAACACTCTGTTCAGCAGTAAGCACTGCATTTTTTTTGCAGTCCATGATGCATCCTCCACCGCCGCCACCCCCTCCACCCCTAGGCCCCCATTTTCCTGCAAATTTAAAGCACTTTTTAGGGCAAATCAGCTTCTTCTTATAGCAGGGACCCTTCTCAATACACACGATCCAAGGCCAAGATAAGCCTCTGCCACCCTCTGCTCCGCCAATTATTCCCCCAGCCACTCTTTCCCAATTAGCCGGAACACCCGGCACGCCATTTCCACTCCAAACCCAAACCCATTTTGGCCTCCATAAGCGTAGGCACCACCAGAGGTAGCGGATGGAGTCCTTGCGCAGCCAACAATCAGAAACTCCAACGAAACAGCCCATACAAACCACAACAGATAGACATTTGTCTTTCTCATATTGTTGTCAAACACAAATCTTGCAGTGAAGAATGATACGAACAAATGGTCTTAATTAATAGAGCAGAATACTTGAGATCCTACAACAAATATTACATCAGGGTATTATATTCTTTTTGCGAGTCGGTGTACGCATTCAGTAGAGATCCGTTGAATATAAAAAAATAACAGAGAGCAAGTATTAAACCGCATTGAATTGTTCATCTACTTTCGTTGATAAATATGTGATGATAGCAATAATTGGATTATGGGAGGCCTATTTTAGAAGTATGGTGTATAATGTGTCAGCGATTGTGGAGTTTAGAGTTCAGTATTCAACTGCAATTTTGTTGGGAGGAACGTGTTGACAAATCGATAATTTAAGGAACTCATGTTTTCACAAAGTTTAAGGAGGTGCCCATGTACTACTCTTATGAGTTGTCGGGAAGCTCGCATGCCCGTAATGAATGACATTGTGGTTGAAGTTCGCCCCCAACTTCCAACCATCGACATGGCCTGCAGAATAAAATATTGTGACATTTATTGATTCCATGTAACGATAAGGCGAAGATATTTAGCGATTAGATTCCACATTATCCTGACAATTGATTAAGATTTAGATGACTTTTAAGGCCAACCATCTTTGTGGTTCGTGGAACTCGTATTGAAAGATAACGGTTATCTCTTTAATATAATTGTACGTATAACTAGTGGTCACTCCTACAGGCTTGGATTTTGCAAGGCGTTTAGACGTTTTTAGTCATTTTAGATGTCAAAATACAGCCACTTTTAAAATATGACCGTCATGATTGACATGCAAAAATATGAGGGGTGAATTCTTTGTTGAATGTTTTATTTTTCGGTGGAAGTAATTTTTTTTAAAAATACTTTGGCTTGCATATTTGAGTGGTAAAATACAGATTTTGGTCACGATAAATCCATGTGTTTCTATGCACATAGATTATTTACGTCAATTATTGTAGTGTAAATGATGTAATTACCACAATGGCAAGGATCCATGTGAATGTGTGACGCTGGTTGAAATATGTGTGATGCTCAACCAAAAAAATACTAATGTTGAAAAAATAGAACAATAGATATAGGGGTGAATATTCATGTTTTTGTTCGTATTTTGTCTGAACAAAAGTATGAGAGGTATTTAGAAAAGATAAGTCGACACTTTAAAATTTCACGTAACATTGGGGAAGTCATCAAATGCAGTTTGGGGCAGGTTTGTGAGCCCATAAATGATCCATGCAGGAAATGTACAAATATGTTGTGGTGAAATATTTGTTTTAACCAATGTAAAGTGCATATAATCTAAATACAATTTGAATTAAATGTGTAGGAAGGGCAAATAAAGGGGTCAAAGAGGAATAGTAGATGGTATTATTCTAATGGGAAGGTATCAATTTAAGGAAATTATCATAGTACTAATTCCACCAAATGTTTGAGTGGATGTTGGTCAATGCGCTTAACCCTTGCATTGTCATCTGTTGCAATTGAATCTACTTCCAAATTTAGTCTATGCCCAAGTCTTGCTCCATGTAATGTAAGTTCATCGTATAAGCATGTACATGTATATGCGAAACCGCTAGCTAGTTCTTAATGGGAATAAAATAACATAGTCGCAATGACATAAGGAATAAAAAAATTCAAGCACTTGCACAAAAGAAAACAAACATAAAATTGAAGGAATTGGTTTATATTTTTGGCCTGAATATATTTCAATGAATGGTAATTATACAACACACACTTATGAGTGGCATTGTGTCGCCCACGTGTGGTTTTGGGTAGAAGTAGTTTACATGACATGTAACTTTTCCGTGGATGCGATAGAGAAGGTTTTAGTCTCGCATCTCAAGTTTGCATGCCAAGATATGAATTGAGCCACTTCCAGTAAAAAATGATGTGGAAGAAACGCATATCATATTGATCATTTATGTGGGTTTTGTGATACACTTAATCAATCGATTCCTTTTCTAAGACAAATTTCTATTTATCAAGCTAGTAATGAGTCTACATAAATTCATAAATCCAACATATCAATAATTGGATGTAAAAAAGTGGTTATTTTTTCTCTCTAAATTTTTGTGAGTTGTAGTTTGAAGTGGAGAAAACTCGACGAAATATTAGATGGCTTTAAAGAAAAAAAAAAAAATTACCCAAAAGGGAAAGGCATTTTCCTGCCATCTCCTGCAATTTTAGGTGGTTTGGGTATTTATGTAGTTGCTTGGTGTTGTGAAAGTTTGAACATAAGAATGCACATTGGTATAAGTTTTTATAGGTGATTAATAACAATTAAGTAATCGTTCCCTAAAATCTAGGTATATTTATCTTTGAACAATCTAAACACCAAAAATAGTAGTATGAATGTATCCAATACTTGTTAAAATAATCTGGGATCATTAATGTGATGGAACCTACTATGATCAATTGGAGAAAATATTTTATTGTGATTTTATTTCTATAATACATTAATCATCATTGTTACTATGCTTTCTACCAATTTATATTTCAATCAAGATCAACATCCCATGTAGAACCATTTTATACAGTGTTTAGTATATTTCGGTCGTGTTTAATATATGGTGCATTCAAGAATTAAAAAATGTAATGAAGACTACCATGTCTAACTTACCTTAGACTAAGCTCAATGAAACTTTGTATAATCTAAACACCAAAATGGTAGTATGAATGTATGCGTGACTTGTTCAAATAATGTGAGGATTGTAGTATGCATTTCCCTTTGACACCTTTTTGATAATAATCATGATACTTTTGATTACATTATAGACATGATTATGGACCTTATTATAGTATGATGATAGATGTAGATCATGAATTATTTTTGACTTGATTCGGTTGTGATGCATGATGATTATTAGAGGCATTTTAGATATTAATGATGATATGCTGTTTGAAATGGCTATATTATGGATGTTGTTCGGACATTTGATATTTAGATATTGTGAGTAGACCTAGAAATATAAATTATTGGATGATGATATAGTTGTTGATAAAACTATAAATGATATTGATAGATTGCTTTGATGTTGTTGTGATTCATATATCTAAATTATTTTGGGGTTATATTTATATTATTTGGGATGTTCGATATTGCCACGAGGTCAAGGAGGTATTTGAATTTTGCGGTTAAAATATCAAAACAAACATCGGGGATTGAGACCAACCACATTGGAATTCTAGATGAATTCAATACGGTCACCATGACAACTTATTTTTTTGTGTGTGGTTGTTTTGTTAGGGGTACCCATGGGGGAACCACCTTTAAATGTGACCAAGGGGTTATGTGTATTTATTTATTTGACCCTTTTGTTTAATGTTGCATGTGTTTATTTTGTGATGCATTTTCCCTTTCTTTATTTATTTATTAAATGTTGTATTAATATTGTGGGTAAGCATGTTGTTAATATTAATTAATTAAAAGATATCATGAGAAAGTAATTAATAGAGTTGTTGGCCTTGATTTAAAGTTTTGTAAGAGATGTGTAAGTTAAATTTTGAGTATGAAACACTCCACCTTCTTGGAAATTCGAATTTGTCCTTGGAGGCTGATTTTGGAGGCTTGTGGGACAAGTTAAACTTGTCCCATACCTCTTAAATTTAATTACCAACCATACCTATGGTTGGAGAGTTGAGATTAGACTTTTCTAATGCTTTCTGAGAAGGCAAATTGGAGGTTTTAATTGCACTTTTCTTACGTGATTTAATTTTAGTCCTTTTGGGTGTGGGTTGGATTTGAGTGTGTAGGTAAACTATCATATTATTCACCAACCTTTTTATTGTGCATTGGAGAATGAAGTTAACTTTTGGGGTTGGGGTTGAGGATGTGTGATGTGGCATCCTACATGGATCCACCTCATCCCCTTCCCTTCCCTCTTCTATAAAATTTGAATTCCTTGCCTTGTTTTGCATTGCTTCACATTGGAAACTTCATTCTTGGGGGTGAATTCTTTTGTTGTCTTAGAGCTCTTCCTTTGAAGAAGTTTTTGAAGGTTGTTGCATGCTTGTGCTTGGCTAGTTTGGATTGCTTGCATTGGGATAAAGCTTGTTGTTTTGGAACTTAGAACAACTCCATCACGGAGAGGTAGGAGCTTGGCTCTTTAAATGCTTATTTTTATTTGTTTATGAAAATGTTAATGTGTGAATGTTTTGGCATTTTTGTGGGCTATTAGGTAGATGGCCTAGGAATGGTGTAGAAGAAGACTATGGGGTTTATTTTATGGGAGGCACAAGTGTGTTTTAGGGAGGTATAAGGGTGGAGGGAATTGGGATTTAGGTTCCACCTTACAAAGAAATAGCTTGCATTTATTTACTTGTTATTGGGTTCCATAAGAGGTTGGGGAGGCATAAGGAAATGTGAGGAATAAGGGGTACTTTGGGGATGCAGAAGGAATGTCGGGCTATGACATTCTATATTTTGGCGGTTTGTAATTTAGGTGGTGATACCCATTTTCCCTTTTGGGAGGCATAAGAAGAATCCCCCATAGTTTCTTGTTCATTTGGCTTGCTTGATAAAGCCTTAGTATTGTTTGTCATGTTTTAATGTAGTTGTAAGCTACATTCTATTTTGGAACTGTGTTTTATTGAGAAAATGATGCTTGTGTGTTTGTTGAAGCATGTTGTTACCATGAGTTGGATCACATCTTTTATTGCATTATGGTTGGGGCTAGGGGGCCAATGAAGAAGTATGGATTCTCCCTTTCATTGGATGTCTTGGTTGGGTGGAAAGGGTTGTCTTTCCCTTACTCTTGTTGTGATCAAATTGGAAGAATGAGAAATCTGCATGTTGTTGTTTTGGAGCTGAGATAAAGACAGTTTGACAGTCCCTTGTGTAATGAAATATTATTGTAACCTTTCCCACTTGAATTGGATGAACTTGTATATGTTTGTAATGGAAAGATGTTGTAGTGGTTATGTAAGTGTAAATTGGAATGTGAAAGAATGATACGTATTTTGTATGTTGTATTTTGAAATCAAATGGAAAGGAAGTTGTAAGAGTTTCATTTGAATTAATGGAAGTGGTTTTGTCTTGTCCATATGATATTATTCCATTGGAAATATGTGTTTAGCATACACTATGAAATCCTGTTTGGAAAGTGGAAAAGTGAAACACGTGAGAAGAAAATGTATTATTCTACCTTGTATATAATATATGATTTTGGAAAGAATAAAAGAAGGAAGTTGTAAAGTTGTCTTTTGGAATAAATAAAGGATTGCATAACCTTCCTCAAATTGTATCATTGTATTGAATTTAATCATCTAGATGTGAGTTGTAATCTCTATTTGAAAGGAAGAAATGCATATAAAGGAAGTGTAATACTCTGTCTTTTGAAGTATGTGAAAATTGGAAATCAGAGTTGTATTTTAGTTTTTGAGTAGTTGAATTGAATAAACTAAATGTATTAGATTAGAATCAGAACATATTATAATACTTGGAAGAATAAAATGGTAAATAAACCCTTTAAAAAATTGATCTTTGTCTTGTATTTTAAAACTGAAAATCATTTAATCCAAAATGCACAGATCAACTCCAGAACAATGAAATAACAAATTAAACAATTAAATTGAAGTAGTTTTCCCTAAATGAATCCAATTAGACAAATATACTTAAAGGAAATCTTTCAAAACCTAGAAAATCGAGTTCAAAGCTTTCACAGTCGTTTGTTGTCAAAATTGTAAAATTTCGAATTGGAATTCAATCACATAGATCTACCTCACAAACTTATCCTAAATCCACCTAAGAAAAATTCTCCATGTCTATTTGACATGTTGAGAGAGGAACAAGAACAAATTGAGCAAATTTAATAAGTTCAGTTTTTTACCAGTTTGCACTGTAAAAGCCTATAGATCATTTTCTTTAAATTGACCCCTTAAACTTTATCAAAATAAAAAAATAATGATTCCTGAGTAAAGAGGACGTCAAGATATTTCCCAAAATTCCTCATTGTCCCAAAACCAAGCTCTCTATCTAAAGAATTTGGAAAATTTTCCTTGGCAGGCCCGTAGGCCCAAATTTTTCCCTTAGAGCTTTGGAATTTTTTTGGGAAATTTTCCAAATTTTCTCTCGCCACCTCGCCGACCCATAGCAGAGAAGAGGCTACCACGTGGCACAATGAGGCTTTGGCGGAGGGGCAGATCCCTTTTTAACTTAGCGCTTCCGGAATATTTTGGGAGAAATTTCCCCACCAGCCCGCCGGCCCACAACCAATCAAGAGCTGCCATGTAGCGTCACGAGGCAATGACAGAGGAGCGTGTCCCTTTTTCCATTTTTGTGTTTTACAAAAATTTGGGAAAATTTTCCAAATTTTCCCCACTAGCCACAGCCAATCAAGAGCTGCCACGTGGCATCGCGAGGTGCCAGTGGAGGCATGAGTGAATGTTACCCTTTTTCCCTTTAGGGGCGTTAACAAAATTTCTCCCTGCCACCCCGTTTTCCCCACGTTGGCCTAGGAGATGCCACATGTCCCTTGCGGAATCGTGGGAGAGCGAACACAAGGTTGGCTTCTCACCCCGCACGAGAAAATTTCCAAAATGTCTCCCACCGCCCCGCAGACTTGCCCTTGGGGTAAAGTTTCTCCCTTGGCCCCTTGCAGCCCGCTCTTGGGGAAAGTTTTACCCTAAGGCCCACCCCCATAACTTGAGAAATATGAGGAGTTATTTATATCACTGGAAAGGTGAGGAAATTTCCTATCCAATGGGAATGATTTAGGTAAATTTTGAATGTGTTAATTTTGAGAAAAACTAAGTTGAATCTTTAAGCATGTTAGAGAGTGGGTATGGTGAGGAATTACCCTCTGACCCTAATTGAACCTTCTAACCATAAATTTTGGAGCTTGTGACCTCTAACAATTCTGTTTGAAATAAAAGTATACTCTTGTGGATTAGAATTGAT
Organism: Taxus wallichiana var. yunnanensis; assembly: GCA_018340775.1. NCBI lineage: Eukaryota > Viridiplantae > Streptophyta > Pinopsida > Cupressales > Taxaceae > Taxus > Taxus wallichiana. Next base: position 372,104,610 of record CM031241.1, read on the forward strand.
CTAGAGCTTGTTAGTGATAGATTTTGTCTTCTAACCTTGTTTTAGACTCTTCTAATAAAGAAAAATTATTCCATAATTTTCCTAACTAATCCTAGGTTGTTCCTGGGTCTCAAGTGGGTTGTTTTATTAGGCATTACACTTGGTATCAGAGTAGTTTTTCAAAATCTTGGACCATTAGGCACACTCAAAAACTTGAGACATGAACCTTAAACCTAACACACTTGTAAATCTAGAGAACAACTTAGTTTAGAAATCACATACTTTAGTAAACATGGAAACTGAATAAAACTTAGAAAGATGAACTAACTCTCAGCCTGGTCTGCATGAGGCATAGATGGGATGAGTGGTATTTTCACATAGACTTAGAATTACCACCACCATATCATGTTGTAGCATCCAACCTACCCTAGATTTTGTAGACTCTTCAGGATGTTAATGACGCTCTTCACGCGAAGATCAATAGGAGAACATGCAATCGGACATGATAGAGTCACTTCCATTGAGGTTCATGTATCTCCTCAACCCAGTGAGGAGCATGGAGGAGAGAAATTCCATGCAGAGTCATCCAAAGCAGAGTCACCACAGAGGGGACAGGGTGACAAATGTTTAGGACACATAGATAGTTGTCGGAACCCTAGGCTTAGGGATGAGCATACAGAGAGGCCTAGAGGCCATCACACCACAGCTGCAAATCACATCATGGAGATCTTAAAGCTTTGACCATCACATTGTTGAGGTGACACAGGGGGATTTCACATAGAGGCCTAGTTGGTGAGCTTGGGTAGATGATTCAAGCTCTATCCTTGTTCTAGCAACACAAAAGCTCGTGTTCGATCAATCTACTGAGTGATGAAGTTGGTGTCTGGTGGCGGACAAAGGAGTGGAAGCTCCATGTTGATTATGAGATAGTTACCTGGGAGCTCTTTAAGGAGCATTTTCAGAGAAGATATTTGTCATGGAGGTTCATTCAACAGTGGATAGATTAGTTTCATGACTTTTGAAAGGAATATCTTATAGTGGCTGAGTATGAGAGTATATTTCTAGATCTACTCTAGTATGTTGATTACATGTAGGATGAGTAGGTGTGGATCCATAGGTTCATTCGGGCCTGAACCTAGACATTGGAGGTGCAATGTGGATCCATTATCCAAAGACATTAGCTGAGGCATCGAGAAGGCCTATATAAAAGAGGAGACTCAGGGAATGACCCAAAGAAGCTAGAGACCGAGTCCAGAGCCACATACAACAGATGCAGGATAGAAGATCGAGGGGGTCACTACCTCTTCCTTGTGGTGGACAAGTTTCAACATAGTCATCTTTTAGACCACAACAAAAACAGCAGTAGTAGTCTCGCCCACCTTATAAACCTCCACAGAGGTTTGATGCATAGAGAGGTCAGAGTATGGGGCATCCTCCTAGGGGTCCCATCAGGACATAGGATTCCCAAAGAGCTCACTCAACAAGAAATCGCTAGTAGAGACCTCAGTAGATCACATCCAATCATCGGGATCCACACCACAGACCTCCAAAGTATCTATCGGACCTGCTACACAAGGGAGAGGATCAGTGGTTGTTTTGGGTGTGGTGTTACTTGACATTTTTTGAGAGACTTCCTATAGAACCCTAATAACAAGGGTAAGACATAGATCTTAGAGCGTACTATTGGTCATATGGGGTGTAGTCATAGGATGTATGCAATGGTCAAGAACTACCAGGTAGAGAATGAAAGTATAATTATTAAGACTACATGTAACATTTGAGGCATTACTACCTCCATTTTGTTTGATTCCAGCTTCTTGATTCATTTATTGCACCATCTTTAGTAGAGCGATGCGCAGTGGTGACAGCTTAGGCGGGTAATAGGTTAGATTTTGAGATGGCTTCTAGAGCCAAGATCTCTGTAGACTCCTTAGTTAAGGAGTGTGTGGTGGATTTGGGACCTTTCACCACTACCTCGGATCTTTGTATCCTTCCGTTGGGCTCTTATGGAGTCATCTTGGGCATGGACTAGTTGTCTACTCACAGGGCCAGGATGGATTGTTACCACAAGATTATATCTTGTGCAGATGATTTGGGAGTTGAGTCGGTGATATCAGGGGTCAGGAGACCCATTTCTATTCACACCATTTCCACTATGCAGCTTAAGTGGTGTGTGCGATAGGGTTATCAGATGTATGTTGTTACATGATAGATAAGAGGATGGGTCTAGTTGACCATCGCTAGATGATCACCCCATTTTGAGAGAGTTTACATATGTCTTTCTTGGGGAGCTATTGGGGTTACCACACCCACATGAGATTGATTTTCATATAGATCTGGATCCGGGAGCAAAGCCAATCTCACGAGCATCTTATTCGATGACCACCCCAAAGCTCTATGAGCTCAAGTTGCAGCTGGAGGGCCTCCTGGAGAAAGGCCTTATCCATCCTAGTGTATCCCCTTGGGGTGCACCAGTGATTTTTGTGAAGAATAAGGATGGATCCTTGCCATTGTGTATTGATTATTGCTAAACTAAAAAAGTAATGGTCAAGAATCATTATCCCCTTCTGCGCATTGATGATTTATTTGATCAAATGAAGGGAGCCACATTTTTCTCTAAGATAGACCTTAAGTCAGGTTACCATCAGTTGAGGATTTCGGAGGTAGAAATTCATAAGACCACCTTCTGTATGAGATATGGCCACTATGAGTTCACAGTGGTGCCTTTTGGTTTGATGAATGACCTTGCAGTGTTTATGAGTTTGATGAATGGGGTATTTAGGACCTTCTTATATCACTTTGTGCTCATCTTCCTTGATGACATTTTTATTTACTCACGTACACATGAGGAGCATGAGGGGAACCTTCGCCAGGTTCTTTAGTGTCTTCAAGAGCAGAAAATTTATGAGAACTTGGAGAAGTGTGCATTCTTTCAGACGGAGGTGCAATATTTAGGTCATATCATTTCTGGGGAAGGTATGGCTGACAATCCTTCCAAGATTAGAGTTGTTATGGATTGGCCAGCACCCACTACTATGACTGAAGTTTGTAGCTTCGTGGGATTGGTAGGTTACTATAGGAGATTTTTAAGGACTTCTATCGGATTGCGCACCACATCACTTCCCTTCAACGGAAAGGGAAGAAGTTTGTTTGGTCAGACAGTGCGAGCGGGCCTTAAGTACACTAAAGGAATGCCTCACTACAACACCTATTCTCGCAATGCCAGATCCATAGAGTGATTTTTTCGTTTGTACGGATGCTTCTTTAGCAGAGCTTGAAGGTGTGTTTATACAGGAGGGCAGAGTAGTGGACTTTGAATCTCGCAAACTCAAAGATTAAGAGATTAATTTTCCGACTCATGATCTTGATCTTGCAATAGTTGTGCACGCTTTGGTTTGATGGAGGCACTTTCCTCTTGGTCTAAGATTCACATTCAGACTAATCAATTGTGTCTTCGCCACATTTTCATGCAACATAATCTCAATGCTCGTCAGTGGCATTGGATGGAGTTTCTTTTTGAGAATGATATGGAGATAAAGCATGTGAAGCGGAAGGAGAATGTTGTGGATGATGCTCTCAGTAGATGGAGACATGTGGTTATGGATACTTCAGTGGGCATAGATTTACATAGAGCGGATTCTTTAGCAACTTCCTCTTGATAGCTTCTACATTGTAGTTTGATCAGAGATCGAGTCTTAGATACCCCTCGAAGGGAATTTAGATGGTTTCTCACTAGAGGCAGATGGCCTTCTCAAGCACAGAGGTCAGATATATGTTCCCAGAGACAGAGGGTTGAGGTAGGACATATTGACATAGGCACATCGTGCACCTTATTCAGCCCATCCTAGGGTGAAGAAGATGCATGCGACTTTGAGACAGTTGTATCACTAGAGAGGACTTCACAGAGATGTGGCTCAATTTGTGTCACGATGTTTAGAGTGCCAGAAAGTGAAGGCTGAACATCAACATCCAGCTAGCCTTCTCTTTCCTCATGCTATATCGGAATAGAAGTGGGACACCATTTCCATGGATTTCATTGTTGGGCTAGTGATGTTGAGATATAACCACGACGCCATCATGGTCATGGTTGATAAATTGACAAAAGTGGCTCACTTTTCTTCGGTGAAGACCACTTATACAACTAGTGTAGTGGCATGGGTATATTTGGATGAGATTGTTAGGTTTCACGGGATTCCGCAAAAGATCATAAGTGACCACGATCCTTTGTACACTTACAATTTTTGGAATACCATGCAACATGCCCTTGGGATGAAGATTAATTTCAGCACAACATATCACCCTGAGATAGATAGACACACGGAGCGGGTGAATCTTATTTTATAGGACATGCTCAGGATGTACATGATGGATCAACAGTATAGATGGGAGGAGTACCTATACTTGGTGTATTTTGCCTATAATAATAGTTTTCAAAGTTCTATAGGCATGGCTCCTTTTCAGGCTTTGTATGACAGAGAGTGCAGGACACCTCTTAGTTCAAATAGGTTAGAGGACAAGGTTTCTCTTGGAACATCTTTGTTGCGGGACATGGAGCAGCAGGTGGTTTTGATCTGAAAAAGATATTTTAGGAGGCACAGGGATAGTAAGAAGAAGTACGTAGATCAGCATAGGACCGACCATACTATATTAATGTGGAAATGAAGGTGTTCCTTCGTGTCGTGCCACACAAGAGCCCTATTTGTTATGGAAAAGTTCTAAGTTTGCCCCTAGATTCATGGGTCCTTTTTAGATATTGGAGCATATCTCCCCTTAGCCTACTGTCTAGCGTTTCCACCAAGCTTGTCTCATGTACATGATGTGTTTCATGTTTTAGTTCTTAGGAGATATGTTGCAGATCCTTATCATGTGTTAGATTGGACTTCATTGCAGGTGTAGGATAGGGGGCAGGTGATGGTGGAACCCAATCGCATCTTAGATGGCAAGACACTGGGCCTTCGAGGCAGAGAGGTTGATTTTGTCTGGTGCAGTGGGACACATTTGATGAGACTGCAGCTGCATGGGATGATGCTACTTTGCTATGAGTTTAGTTTCCACATTTGTTCCAATGACTTCTAGGTGGAAGTCAAGTCTAAGGGGAGGGGGATGTAGTACCCATTTACCCATGACACCTTTTTGATACTAATCATGATACTATTGATTACATTGTAGTCATGATTATGGACCTTATTATAGTATGATGATAGATGTAGATCATGGATTATTGTTGACTTGATTCATTATGATGCATGATGATTATTATAGGCATTTTTGATATTGATGATGATATACTATTTGATATGGTTATATTATGGATGTTGTTTGGACATGTGATATTTAGATATTATGAGTAGACCTAGAAATGGAAATGATTGAATGATGATATAGTTGTTGATAAAACCGTAAATGATATTGTTAGATTGCTTTCATGTTGTTCGATTCATATATCTAAATGATTATGGGGGTTATATTTATATTATTTTGGAAGTTCTGATATGGCCACAGGCGGAAGGAGGTATTTGTGTTTTACAAGTTAAAATATCACAACAAACATCGGGGGATTGGAGACCAACCACATTGGAATTCTAGATGAATTCAACAAGGTCACCATGGCAACTTTTTAATTTGTGTGTGACTTTTTGTTAGGGGTACTGATGGGAGGGAACCACATTTAAATGTGACCAGGGGGTTATGTGTATTTATTTATTTGACCCTTTTTTTTTCATGTGTTTATTTTGTGATGCATTTTCCCCTTTCTTTCTTTATTTATTAAATGTTGTATTAATATTGTGGGTAAGCATGTTGTTAATATTAATTAATTAAAATATATCATGAGAAAGTAATTAATAGAGTTGTTGGCCTTGATTTAAAGTGTTGTAAGAGATGTGTAAGTTAACTTTTGAGTATGAAACACTCCACCTTCTTGGAAATTCTAATTTGTCCTTGGAGGCTGATTTTGGAGGCTTGTGGGACAAGTTAAACTTGTCCCATACCTCTTAAATTTAATTACCAAACATACCTACACTTGGAGAGTTGAGATTAGAATTTTGAAATGCTTTTTGAGAAAGAAAAATTGGAGGTTTTAATTGCACTTTTCTTACATGATTTAATTTTAGTCATTTGGGGCGTGGGTTGGATTTGAGTGTGTAAGTAAACTATCATATTATTCACCCACCTATTTATTGTGCATTGGAGAATGAAGTTGAATTTTTGGGTTGGGGTTGAGGATGTGTGACGTGGCATCCTACATGGATTCACCTCATCCCTTCCCTTCCCTCTTCTATAAAATTCAAATTATTTGCCTTTTTTTTCTGGTTGCTTCACCTTGGAGTGTTTATTCTCGGGGAGAATTCTTTTGTGTCTTGGAGCTCTTGCTTTGTAGAATTTTATGGAGCGCGTTTGCATGCTTCTGCTTGGTGATTTAGATTACTTGCATTCGGATAAAGATTTCTATTGTGGTACTTGGAACAACTCCATCATGGAGAGGTAGGATCTTGGCTCTTGAAATGCTTCTTTTTGTTTTTTTCTAAAAAAATTAATGTGTGAATGTTCTTGCATGTTTGTGGGCTATTGGGTAGATGGCCTAGGAATGGTGTAGGAGAAGACTATGGAGTTTATTTTATGGGAGGCACAATTTTATTTTATGGATGTATAAGGGTGGAGGGAGTGGGGATTTAGGTTCCACCTTAGAATGAAATAGCTTGCATTTCTTTACTTGTTATGGGGTGCCATAATAGGTTAGGGAGGCATAAGAAATGTGAGGAATAAGGGTTACTTTGGGAGGCATAAGGAATGTCGGGGCTATGATATACTATATTTAAGCGAGTTGTAATTCTATTTGTGATACTTATTTTCCCTTTTGGGAAGAATAAGAAGTATCCCCCATAGTTTCTTGCTCATTTGGCTTCCTTGATAAAGCCTTAGTATTATTTTCATGTTTTAGTGTAGTTGTAAACTGTATTCTTTTTTGGAACTATGTTTTATTGTGAAAACGCTGCTTGTGTATTTGTGGAAGCCTCTTGTTGTCATGATTTGGATCACATTTGTTATTGCTTTTGGTTGGGGCTCAGGGGCCAATGAAGAAGGATGGATTCTTCTTTTCATTGGGTGTCTTGGTTGGGTGCGAGCATTGCCTTTCCCTGCTCTTGTTGTGACCAAATTGAAAGAATGAGAAATCTACATATTTGCATTGCAGAGCTGAGATAAAGACAGTTTGATAGTCCCTTTTGTAATGAAATATTATTGTAACCTTTCCTTGTTGAAGTGGATAAAATTATATATGTTTTTAACGGAAAGATTTTGTAGTAGTTATGGAAGTGTAAATTGGAATGTGAAAGAATGATATGTATTTTGTATGTTGTATTTTGAAATCAAATGGAAAAGAACTTGTAAGAGATTCATTTGAATTAATGGAAGTGGTTCTGTCTTGTCCATATGATATTGTTCCATTGGAAATCTTTGTTTAGCATACATACACTATGGAATCCTTGTTTGGAAAGTGGAAAAGTGGCACACGTGAGAAGAAAATGTTTTATTCTTCCCGTATATAATATATGACTTTGGAAAGAATAAAAGAAGGAAGTTGTAAAGTTGTCTTTTGTAATAAATAAAGGATTGAATAACCTTCCTCAAATTGTATCATTTTATTGAATTTAATCATCTAGATGTGAGTTGTGATCTTTGTTTGAAAGGAAGAAATACGTATAAAAGAAGTGTAATACTCTGTCTTTTGAAATATATGAAAATTGGAAATCGAGAGATGTATTTAATTTTTTTGAATAGTTGAATTTATTCAACTAAATGTATTAGATTAGAATTAGAACATATTATAATACTTGGAAGAAGAAAATGGCAAATAAACCCTTTAAAATTTTGATCTTTGTCTTGTATTTTCAAACTGGAAATTATTTAATCCAAAATGCACAGACTGAACCTGAAATAATGAAATAACAAACTAAATGATTAAATTGAAGTAGTTTTCCATAAAAAAATTGAATTAGACAAAAATACTTAAAGGAAATCTTTCAAAACTTGGCAAAACCGAGTTCAAAGCTTTCACAGTCATTTTGCTGTCAAAATTGTAAAATTTTGAATTGGAATTCAATCACATAGATCTACCTCACAAAATTATCCTAAATCCACCTAAGAACAATTATCCATGTCTATTTGACATGTTGAGAAAGGAACAAGAAAAATTGAGAAAACTTAATAAGTTCAGCTTTTAGGAGTTTGAACCTTTGTAAAAGCCTCGCAAATTGTTTTCTTGAAATTGACCCCTTAATATTTATCAAAATAAAAATTAATGATTCCTAAGTAAAGAGGACGTCGAGATCATTCCATAAGGTCCTTATTTTCCCAAAATTAAGCTCTCTGTCTAAATGTATGGCCTTTTGAAGTTTTTCTTCACTTGGTGTCAAAAACAATTTGGGAAAAATTTCCTTGGTGGGCTTGTGGTCTCGAATTTTTCCATTAGAGCTTTGGAAATTTTTTTTCCAAATTTTCCCATTTTCCCGCCAACCCGTAGCCAATCAAAGGCTGCCACATGGCACAATGAGGTGTTGGTGGAGGGGCGGATCCCTTTTTAACTTAGCGCTTCTAGAAAATTTTGGGAAAATTTTCCAAATTTTCCCCACCACCCCGCCAACCCACAGCCAATCAAGAGATTCCACATGGTGTCACGAGTCAATCATGAGGAGCATGTCCCTTTTTGCCTTTTTACGTTATGGAAAATTTTGTGAAAATTTTCCAAATTTTCCTGCCGCCCGCTCGGCCTCTACCAATCAGGAGCTGCCACGTTGCATCATGAGGTGCCAGTGGAGGCACGAGTGAATGTTACCCTTTTGCCTTTCATTTGTTAAACAAATTTTCTCCCGCCACCCCACTTTCCCCACGTTGGCCTAGAGACACCACGTGTCCCTTGTGTACTCATGGGTGCAAGGTTGACTTCTTACCCCACACGGTTAAATTTCCAAAATGTCTCGCACGCCCGCAGACTGCCCTTCACCAAATTTTCTCCCCTGGCCCCGTAGGCCCGCTCTTGGGGAAAATTTTCACCCCTTTGCCCGATGGCCCATAACTCGAGAAATATGAGGAGTTAGAATGACTTCTTTATATCACTGAAAGGTGAGGAAATTTCCTATCCAATGGACATGATTTAAGGAAATTTTGAATTGGTTAATTTTGAGAAAAACCAAGTTGAATCTTTAAGCCTATTAGAGAGTGGGTATGGTGAGGAATTACCCTCTAACCCTAATTAACCTTCTAACCCTAAATTTTGGACCTTGTGACCTCTAACAATTGTTTTGAAAGAAAATTATACTCTTGTGGATTAGAATTGATCTGGAACTTGTTAGTGACAATTTTTATCTTCTAACTTGGTTGTAGACTCTTCTAAACAAAAGTAAAATTATTCCATAATTTTCCTAACTAATCGTAGGTTGTTCCCGGTCTCAATCGGTTCCTTTTCTAAGAAAAATTTCTATTTTTCAAGCTAGTAATGGGTCTACATAAAGTCATAAATCCAACATATCAATAATAGATGTAAAAAGTGGTTATTTTCTCTCTAAATTTGTGTGAGCTGCAGTTTAAAGTGGAGAAAAATGACAAAATATTATATGGCTTTAAAGAAAAAAAACCCAAAAGGGAAAGGTTTTTTATTTCCATCTCCTACAATTTTAGGTGGTTTGGGTATTTATGTAGTTTCTTGGTGTTGTGAAAGTTTGAACTTAAGAATGCACATCTGATATAATTTTTACAAGTGACTAATAACAATTAAGTAATTGTTCCCTATAATCTAGGTATATTTATGATGGAACACTCTAAACACCAAAATTATAGTATGAATGTATCCAATACTTGTTAAAATAATGTGGGGATCATTAATGTGATGGAACCTCCTATGATCAATTGAGAAAATCTTTCATTGTGATTTGATTTTTATAATACATTAATCATCAATGTTACTTGTGATTTCTACCAATTTATATTTCAATCAAGATTAACATCCCATGTAAAACCATTTTATCCGGTGTTTAGTATGTTTGGGTCCTATTTAATATATGGTACATTAAAGAATTTAAAAGTGTAATAAAATACTACCACGTCCGACTTACCTTATACTAAGCTTAGTGACACTTTGTATAATCTAAACACCAAAATGGTAGTATGAATGTATGCAATACTTGTTCAAATAATGTGGGGATCATGAATGCGATGGAACCTCCTATGATCAATTAGAGAAAATATTTTATTATGATTGGATTTCTATAATAGATTAAACAACATTGCTACATCGTGTTTTCTACCAGTTTATATTTCAATCAAGATTAACATCCCAAAATAACCACCTTTTTTCAGTGGTTTAGTATATCCATGTAATTTTTAATAATTGAATACTACCACTTGACCCACCATAGATTAAGCTCATTGAGACTCTGTATAAACAATTCATATTAAGTATGTCTTATATGTCTATATCTAATAAGTAGCATTAAAATTTTATGCATATCTTCGTGATATGCCATATATGTTTGTATTGATCAAGTTTATTAATAAGTGTCGAATATTTTAAAAATATTGGTCACCAAAATGGTAGTATGAATGTACGCAGATGAGTTCAAATAATGTAGGGATCATGAATGGGATGGAACCTCATATGATCAATTGGAGAATCTCTTTTATTGTGATTTGATTTCAATAATACATTAATCATCATTGTTATTGTGTTTTCAACCAAGTTTTCCTTCAAACAAGATCAATATCCTAGAAAGAAACAATTTTTTTGGTGTTTACTATATCTAGGTCTTGTTTAATATATGGTGCATTCAAAAATTAAAAACTATAATTGAATACTACCACTTTTAACCGACCATAGAATAACTGAGTGAAACTTTGTATAAAAAAATTATATTGAATATGTCTTCTATGTCTATATCTAACAAAGAGTATTTAAATTTTATACATATTCTCATGATATGTCATATATGTCCAGTATCAATCAAGTTCATTAATAAGTGTTGAATATTGTATGAATATGGGTAATGAAAAGGATATGATGAATGTATGCAGACTTGTTCTAATAATGTGGGGATCATGAATGCGATAGAACCTCCTATGATCAATTAGAGAAACTCTTTTATTGTGATTGGATTTCTATAATAGATTAAACAAAATTGTTATTTTGTTTTCTACTAGTTTATATTTCAATCAATATCGATATCCTAGTAAAAATTATTTTTTTCCTTGTTTACTATATCCAGGTTTTTAAATATATGGTGCATTCAAAAATTAAAAAGTATAATTGAATATGACTATATCCGAGTGACCTTGGACTAAGCTTTAAGATTTGTATGAACAATACATATCTGAATATGTATTCTATGTCTATATCTAATAGTAGTATTAAGACTTTATGCATATCCTCATGATATGTCATATATGTTTCTATTGATCAAGTTTAATATAGCAAAATGGTAGTATGAATGTATGCATTGTACTTGTTCAAATAATGTGGGGATCTTGAATGTGATCGAACCTCCTACGATCAATTGGAGATGTTCTTTTATTGTGATTTGATTTCTATATTACATTAATCATCATTTTTATTGTGTTTTCTACCATTTTATATTTCAATCAAGATCAACATCATATAAAGAACGAATTTTTTAGGTGTTTTCTATATCAAGGTCTTGTTTAATATATGGTGCATTCAAAAAGCAAAAATTACAATGGAATACTACCACGTCCGACCGACCTGAGAATAAGCTTAGTGAGACTTTGTATACAAATATCATATTGAATGTCTTCTATGTCTATATGTAATAGTATAATTAAAATTGGATGCATATCCTCATGATCATTCGTATATGTTTTTATAGCTCAATTTTATTAATAAGTGTCGAATATTTTTAAAATAGGGGTCACATTTTATATCACTTTATACACACATGATTTACTCGTATTTTTGAAGCTTTGTGATTTGTGTGGTATATGTATCTATGTAAAATCCAACTTGAGATTTTAGTCCACTAACATCATAAATCATGAAAAATTAAACATAAAGAAATCATACGATAAAGAGAAGTGGGAGACCTACACATTTATTCATGGCATCCACTTTGTTTGGGTTTATGTCAATGTAAAACCACAACAACAAGTACAGGGTAGAAATCTATGTCACATTTCATTACTCTCGTCTAATATATCCCCTTCAATATCTAGCTAAATAGTAGACAAATTCTAACAAGTTGATGTAGGTATGAGACAGGAAACATTTATCATAGTGACAACTACAATTTAAGGGGAAAATTAGCCAATAACACAAGTCACATCTACAAATCTACTAAAAAAATGGTGATATAGTGCATGTTCTAAAAGAATGGATTTATGCACAAGTAAGGTTTGATATTAATTTTCTTTGTATTTAAAAAAACTATAAACATATGTTTTGTGTATAATTAAATGCACAAAAGAAGGTATGCACTTTTTTGTTTTTTTAAGATATTTAAAAAAAAACCTATGATAGTTGAATCGCTTTGAGCCCCCTAATTTTGAGTTCACAATCATTGGCTCCTTTTAATAATCTTAGTACTAAACTTAGCCGACACATGCATGGTTACCATCACTACCATGAAATTTCTATCATTTGATTTCCATTCATAAAAATGGATACTTGAACTTTTGTTGACCTCCACATTACCTAAAACAAAATAAATTAGCTAAATCCATAATTAAAAAAAAAAAAATGCCCCTAAAATAAAAATACTTTAAAAACTAGTCAAATATTTCATCTCGTGTCTAATTTTTCTTAAACAATTTAACCATGTAAGATTGGCATGTGAATGTGCAGTGAATAGTTTTTCCATTGTAATTAAGTTGTTATTATTAAGCCGGGATGAAGGTAACATGGCAATTTGAGTCTTTATACTTAACTCTATATCATTATACAGGAGATACCAAAGTTCAATTGGTTGTACAAATGTGGCCACATTTACATAATCCACCGTAATCAATATATATGAATGATGGATAATTCGAGACGATGACATTTAATCATGGAATTATCCAAGTTTTGCACAGTTTTTTGCACTACTACAAGGGGGGGGGTTTGAGACAATAATAGAGACAATAAAAAATTGTTGTATATTGTCTCTATTATTGTCTCAAAGCGGGTGTATCTAATACTATCTCTAATTATTGTATCTCCAAAGACAATATACATTGACGTCTCTTAACAGATATATAGTTTTTCTCTCTGAGACAATATCATTATTGTCTCTCTAAGACAATACAAAATACTAATTTTGTCTCTCTAGAGACAATTCTAATTTAAATTTTTATTGTGTCTCTAGAGACGATACGAATTTAAAGAATGAAAAATATGAATTTCTAAATAATAACCAAATATTATATAGTGCAATCAATGGCTACATATCGTATATGATGTCGAGTAGACTCATAAGGAATATTATAAATTAAAAACAATTTGATTTGAATCTTATGCCCAATAAATGGGTCCACAAACATTTTATTAATATCAAATAAGATAAAATAGAAAACAATGTTTAAATATTGGTAACCCTTTAAATACAATGATAAAATAAAAAAGGGTGCCTACATGTCATTAACCCTTTGCATACAATATGAACACCTTCTCTCCACCCCCTGTGTTCAAGCGATCCGTCTCGCTTCCCCGGTGCTACTTTGAGGTTCTTTTTCTTAACTTTAATTTTGGGTCAGTGTTTCTCTGTCGGCAGTTGTAATTTCATGTTCTTTGCTTTGATTTTCTCAACTTTGATACAATTCTCTACTATCAATAACACCAAGCAACTCATCTTTAGTGTACATCAAAAAAAGATTATAATGACTTGTTGTGTTTTTCAACCTGTCACTAGAAAATTTATAGCCGACAAACATATCATTAAAAGACTAAGGTTTAATTAAACATGTAACAAGCAACCATCAACCTTTCATAAAAATGCCATCTTTAATAACAAGGCATGCCTATGCAGAGCCTTTGCATAATGTGATGGGTAACTTGACAATACAATACATAATAACAATGCTCTTATACTTGAAATTATTTTGATGATACAAGATCACATAAAAAAAGAGTTTAGTCACCTCCAAGCATAACTTGACCACGAGCTTTTATAGGCCAGGATGAGAAAAGTTTGTATTGAAGTAAACAATTTGGAGAGTTTGAATAACTACAAATAAAAGGTATAAAGAGGGTAAAATAGTTTGTAGCTAACCTTTAGAGAAGCCCCTTCGACTAGAAATCCATCAACATTAAGATGTGCTGCCAACTCAACACAATTCTCAACATTTACTAAACCTGCAATATGCAAAACAAGTAAGGGTGTATTTATTCCAGTCAAAAAAGAAGCTGACTCGACACATATTAAAGTGAATCTGCATGGCGTGAGTTAGAACATGTTATCCTACATGAACGTAGATAATTTATCCACTCTTTACAATGACCTTAAAATTTCATCAATATTCAAGTTTCCTCCTCCATAGTTGACCCAAAAGAAGATGACAAAATGATGATAATAATAAAAATCATTCAAATTGTAAGGAGAGAAATATTGAGAGAAGCTAGTTACCGCCATAGATAATTTTGATTGACACTTTGCTACTTCAAGCCTAACATTTACTTTAAGCCAATTCCATAACATACAATATTAACATGTCCTTGAGGTAACTCTTGTTCAACTGTCCAAAACTGAGCATGTAGAAGTTTGTTCTTTAATGCACACAAAGCTACATGGAGAGTTGTACAAAGTAATCTTTAAGGTGAATATACACAGTAGTAATAATCGGTATAACCTTACAATAAAATAATGATATCATATAAGATTCATGATAAATAGAAATCAAATTTAAAAACTGGAAGAATAGGTCTCAATCTATAAATATATTTCCATGAGATTCAAAGCTTAAAAGAAATTTTGTTTGAGTTTTGGCGGCCATATAAAGAAAAGAAATAACCTTTTTGAGACAAAGACGCCCATGTTCAAGGCCCACGCCATCACCAACCCAGAGGAAGATGAATGATGGAGTATCTGCAATTGCCTGCAAGTTCAGTAATTTTGATAACTTAGAATACAAACTTCAATGAAAATTTGGGTAACAAGGGGAAAAATGTCTAGATCAACTTAATTTATTAAAGGCGGGCAATTTAGAGAAGGAAAAGTAAGTGCACTTTAGATTATCCAATAAGTTATAACCAATGAATTTTACGCTGACAGTTGACAGAATCTAAGACCCATGATGCAAGGACAACCATAGCATAATCTGCAAATTGCTTATATAAAGCCAAAATGAACAGTTGTTCATTGTAACAAAAATGGTGAGTAGAACTTGCAAAAAGGGTAAAGAAGAAGTAAGTTATGATCACACTACTATTAACAGTAAAGGGAAAAATCTGGTTAAAGTTCCTGAAGATAATACCCAAATAAAATGATCTTAAATGCCATAGAAATGAAATGCACTATGGAATCATTTAAAAACAACCTTTGGTTAGCTAGCACATCGTTGTTTTATGAGTAGACTGGTTACCTTAGCCAGAGTATATCTCCTTTTTGCACTTATGATGAAAATCACAAGTATATGCTCCACATTTAACAAATTTATGTCAAGTTTTCAATCTTATTTCAAAAT
The DNA here is from genome assembly GCA_018340775.1 of Taxus wallichiana var. yunnanensis. Classification (NCBI taxonomy): domain Eukaryota; kingdom Viridiplantae; phylum Streptophyta; class Pinopsida; order Cupressales; family Taxaceae; genus Taxus; species Taxus wallichiana. The sequence goes on from CM031241.1 coordinate 372,120,249, forward strand.
GCATTATATAATGCCTCAATAATACATTTGTCATAAAATCAGCAATGAAGTGTCCCTTAGAATAAGAAAAAAATTTATTAAAAATTAAGTACTCAGGCTTTATGGTAACCTACAGTTAGACTACTACTAGGATTTATATTTTGTAAGGGAGTTCTGTTACAAGATCTAATTAAATATTTGAAAGAAATTTTGTGTTCCACCAGGAAAATAGAGATATTTTCTTACCAATGTAGAAGAAGATTGTATTTACAGTGGTAAAGACCTAGTTTGATAAAGAATTTTGCAAAAGAAGTTATAGTTTCACTTTAAGTCAGATATTAAAACCTGCACAAACACTTTCCCAGTCACTTCATGCACTTTTACATGTGAAAATAAAGAAAACTCAGAAGAAAAATGCAAGGAAATAGTGTTCTACAGGACTGTGTGTAAAAATATGAGACACAAGATGTTAAACTAACCAAACAAACATGGATTCTGGATTAAAACCTCTGGCCAGAGGAAACAAACATGGATTCTGGATTCATGTGAGAATTTCAACCAGAAATGAGCTTGTAAAAATAATTTCCTCTCTCCTCCCTTCTCCCCATTTCCCCGCCCACTCCCATTTGCAACCCGCGTCACCTTCGCCCAACCCCATCCTTTCCATTTCCACAGTTCTACTTCAGAACCTATTTGCTCCAAGATAATTAAGAAACAAGAAGTGGAGAAACGAAGCCTGGAAGTTTATTAACGATTATAATATAAGAATGTAAAAGATTTTGCAAACAATGGTCACAAAGAGACCATACTACAAACAATTTCAATCCCTTGAATACTACTTTAATTTTGCTGACTAAAACTCAAGAACAAATTCTTCCACAAGATAATGTACATGTTAAATCATCTAATCTATGAACAACATACACACGAAACAACATAATTTTCATCCTTGTGAAGGGATCTTATAGAAGGTATCAATTGTAAACTTGTTTCATAGTGTTGCTTTCCCCAAGCTATAGCTCCTACTGCCTTACTGATTTTATGCTTATTACATATTAATAATTTTTTGCGGGGACTCCTATTGAATTTCATTCATGTACTGTCTCATGCACTCTTTTACATTATTGTGGTATGTATCATTTCTGGAAACAATTATGTTGAGACCGGATACTACATTGGAGATTTAATTCTTTCCATCATCAAGGACAGGTTCATACTCTCTTTATATAGATGCTAGTGTAGATTACTTTGACACTTAAATTAAACTAAAGGAAGCAGAAATGAAAAAACTAACAAAAACTATTAAACAATTATCTTCTCACACACACACGTCATATTTTTGGTCATGTTTAGTGGGATTTTAGCTAAGAAAAGTATGTTTTGACTTTTATATTTTTATTGTTTTATGGTATCGTTTTCATGTTTTGCTCAAATATTTTCAATGTATAGCTATATTTTCCATTATCCCAGTGGTAGAATATCCAAAGTTTTTTAAAATATTTCTTGTTAATATTGACATAGAAGAACCTTATATATTTATAAAACCGATGACTGGCTATATACCTCAAAGACCTTTGAATTAAAAAAATCTGTCAACCCTAATTTGAGTTGATCTTTGGATGCACCATTAATATCCTCAATATATAGCAAGTTACTGACATTGACAAAGTTGTTGTAATTCTCAGATTTCAATCCTTATACTTATTAGGATGCTATATAATCAATGATGTTGAAATTTTATTTGCTTTCCAAAGAAAAATAGTAATAGTGTAGTGCCCACTTCCTTCGACACCGCTTTCGTTTTGTTGTTTTCGAGATTGGTTACTTCACTTATGGATTTATTATGGCTTCTTGATTTAGCATGATAGTAGATATCATAGACATTGGAATGTTATTGATTTGATCTTTATATGATGCATATGGTCTCTTGGTGGACATTTGATGATGATATTGGTATATTTTGACATGGTTATTTATCCTTAATTATGACATGTGATATATTTAATCATATTGGGTAGAACTTGATAATTGGATTAATGTGATAATCGTTTTGACATAAATGAAATGTGGAATAGAAATATGCTAGAAAGTGTAAGTGACATCGTATTTGCATAGATGATAGTAAATCATGTGTCGTTTATTTTGGATTATATTGTATATTTGGCATGAATGTTTTAATGCGGCCAACAAGCCGAAGGAGGTATTCTCTATTTTGCAGGTATATTATATTCACAAAAATTCGGGAGTGGAGACCAACCACATCGGAATTCAAGAAGAATCCAACTAAGGTCACCATGGCAACAAGTAATTGTGTGTGTGTTAGAATTATTTGGTTAGGGAAAACTTGTGACCTAGGGGTCATGTGTTGTTTTGTTTTAATTTTCCCTTTTTATTATGTTAGTATGTGTTTTCTTTTAGTAGTGAATTTTTACTTGGTTTATTAATTAGATTTTTGGATTGGTGGTTACCCCTTTATTAGCCATGGGTTGTAGTGTCTTAATTAAGTTAATTTGAATTTGTCCTAAACTAATTAAAGGATGTGACCAAAAGGGAGTTCATTTATTAGGCTTGATTTACTTTGGATTTTGTGTGGATTGATGTGTGTTTGAGTTTTGAGTGTAGCACACTCTACCCCACATGGGAAACTCGAATTTGGCCTTAGAGGCCAAATTTGAAAGCTTGTGGGACAAGTCAAACTTGTCCCACACCTCTTAAAACCTCATGCCAACCCTACCTATGGGTTGGAAGGCCAAATTTAGGGTCTTTTAGGTGTTTTGGGGGGATAAAAAGGGTAAAATATTAATTGCACTTTCTTTCAAAAATTTAATTTTGTCCTTTGGGGAGTGGGCTTAGATGGAGTGTGTAAGGTGCTTGCCTTTCTTTCAACCACTTATTAATGGTGCATTGGAATATGAGGTTGACCAAGTGATGTGGAGTGGAGGGAAAAGGAGGTGGCATCCTACTTGGAGCCACATCATCCCTCCCTCTCTTTTCTCTATTTATTTGATCCTCTTGTTTGTTTTGGGGGTTGGAGGTTTCATTTTTAGTCTCTTGTATTTTGGAGAGGAGAGGATTTTGAAGGAGTTTGTGGATTTTTGCAGCTTGTTGATACTTGTGGCATTTTGTTGGATCTTTTGGATGCTTGCTTGACCTTTGGAGGAATTGAGACTTCATACTTGGAGCAAGCTCTACCATGGAAAGGTAGGTGCTTAACCTTTGTTTGCATTATGTTTCTTTTTGTTATATGAATGTATAGTTATGTTGTGTTGAATGTTGTTGTTTGAAATTCTTGTTGGGAATGGGTAGAATGCCTAAGTTGGGAGTGGGAGGAGACTATGGGGAGTTTTATTTGAGGGAGGCATAAGAGCATTTTCTTGAGGAGGGAGTTTAGGTTGGGTGCCCACCTAGTATGAGAAATGCTTGCATTTTCTTCTTGTTCTTACTTTGGGGGAGCCATAAGAGTTGAGGGAGGCATAAGAGTGGATGGAGGGATAAGGGGTACTTGAGGGAGGCATAAGAGTTGTGAGGGGTAATGTGTTTTGCATTGGAGGCTTTTAGGTGGCACCCATTCCCATTGGGAGGCATAAGTGGCCTCCCATAGGTCTTACTCTTATGGATTTCTTGATAAGCCTTGTGACTTGGTTGTTTTGATGGTTTCCCTCTTGTTAAGTTGTTGATTCTTTTTTTTTTTTTTGAAGGATTATGGAATGAATGTGAAATTTTATGTTAAGTTTGTGGAAGCTAGTAGTTGCCATGAGTTGGATTTTTCTCCCATTGTAATGTGGTTTGGGCTCAGGGGCCAATGGAGAGGATGGCTTCTCTTCTCCATTGGGTATCTTGGTTGGGAGGAGAGCATTGCCTCTCCCCTTATCTTGTTGTGAATCAAGCAAACTATTGGAGGAGCTACCTTGTTGATGTTCGTAGCATTGAGCCTTGTTGATGACAATGTGAAACCACCTTGTATTTTTACCCACCTTGAGTGGAAGAAAAGGGTAATATTGCTTTGTATTTTAGCTTCCATTATTGTAAAATGTTCCCACATTAAGTGGAAAATTTTGTAACAATATTTTGAAGGAAATTTGTATTGATCTTCACTAGTAAGGTTGTAATGTGGATGGAATTTAAAGTTGAAGGAAAGACAATTTCTTTATTCTCCTTTAGCTTGGCTTGGAACCTCATATGAGTATGTTGATCTTGTTGAAATGTTAGTAGTTATTTCTTTAAAACTTAATGGAAATATTGTTGAAACCCTCTTGAGGAATGTTGGGAAATTTATTTGAAAAAAAAATATTGAATTTCATTTTGTTACTTAAAGGAGATGTATTGAAAAAGTTGGAATATTAGTGCATTATCTCTTCTTGTATTGTTGATGGAAAGACTTAAGTTTTAAATAGTTTTAAATATGCCAATGAAGTAATTTAAGTCCTAGCACTATTATGTTTTTCCTCATTTAAGAATTCATTGTAAAATTATTTGCAAATTAGTAAGGGAAATGAAATAAAATCTATGTGAAAACCTCAATGCAATGCCTATTTAATTTGTGTAGGAAGAAATTTCAATGTAAAGCTCTAAAATTATTAAGTTTATTACCCATATGTCCTTAATGCCTAATAAAGGTACTAATATTTTAAATATTATTCATATTTAAGTAACACTAGAACTAATGGATTTATTATTATTAAATTATATTAATATTAATGTACTATTAATACTTTTATATATATTAACAAAAGTATGTTAATACAACTATAGCCAAGAAATGATAATAGTTATATTTACAAATAAATCTACGTATCTTTATGTATTTTTATAAGCCTCCCAAGACTGACACACCGAATCGAACCGGGCCGTAGGCTTTGCGAGCTCTTATTATGCAAAGAAGACTGTGCTTCATGAATATTTTAATATGAAACAGATCCACCCCTACGCTGAAACGTTCATATAATTGCAAAGCGATCGTGCTTCATGAATATTCTCGATATGAAACAGATCCACCTCTATGAGATTCCCTTCCACGAGTTGCAGCGTATGACAGAAGATCTCAATAGAAAATCCTTGTAATAAACTTCATTAGTCCTCCTCGTAGCACTCTCACTTTGTCCCTTAATCGATTTTGATAAAATATCTTAAAGGTGAATCCCGAATTTGAGGATGCTTTCGATACTGAGCAGATAACAACGTGGTTAGACAACCTGCTTGTTGGAAGCGCCCCAAAGGCTTCTCCATGCTATGATCGCCCGCAGCCTGGATGTCTCCCCCGTGTAGGGCGTGGCTATGGATTCACGCCAAGAACACACTCGCAGCACCCAATGAAAGTGAAGGTAACCCCGCCCGATCCATTCACCGTAGCTTCATCTACAACCTCCCTAACAGCTCACACGGCCGTGGCCGAGTGGAATGAGGAAAACACCTGCTCACTTACTCGTAGCTTCATCTACAACCTCCATAACAGCTCACGCGGCCGGGGCCAAGTGGAATGAGGAAAACACCTGCTCACTAGCCTCGTAGCTTCCTCTCAAACCACCTTTTTCTAACCTCGTGGCCAGCCGAATAAAACCGTGGGTAGACCAAACAAGGGGGCATAAGATTGCGAATCCTTTTGCAATAAATAAATAAAGATACGTGGCCCAAAGATGGAGTACACGTGCACGCAAGGAATGGGGTCTTAATGGAATGGCAGGTGTTTATTAGAGCCACCCACCCCCAACCATAATTTTCAAACATAATTTTGGAATTTGAATCCACCCGTAATTTATTGTATATTCTGATATTGGCTCCATTTTATCATTGTTTGAATATTATGGTTAATCAATGCATTAAAAACAAGACTTACATGCATTTATATAGTCTCCTTCTTAATCGTACATATTTTGGAGCCTTAATTACAGACTCAGTTCTCCTAATCTACTTGCACCTCCTCTATATCTTTGATTACTATTCCTTCTTGCCCATTTGTAATTTGTTTTTACTCTTCTAAGGATGATTCGGTTCCATCAAGCCCAACCATCTCCAAACTAACTTTCTTATCTTGGCAAATCTCAAGAATCTTTGCCATAAATAATGGAACAAACTTATCTTCTCCTCCTACGTTGAAGATTTCTTTAGAGGATTCTGCTAAGTGACCCGATTTAAATATATAGCAATTATAAACTGGTTCTCTTAAATCTTGATCTTCATGCAAAAAAATTTAGTCATATTTTTCGGGTTATATGTTTGTGGAAGTAAGTTGTTAGATCGTCGTCATTTTTTTGTGGCATCATACTTGGTATTAGAGCCGTGGGTTCAAAGCTTGGACCCTTGGGCACACGTAGAAAACAGAAACATGAACATTTAACCTAGTGTAGAGTTGATTATTTTAATCTATAAAACCACAATGTTGATAATTATAGAAACAACAAATTTAGAAAACGGCACAAGACCTAGAACAATGAACTAACTCTCACCGATCTATGCAGAGGCACGGATATGGCGAGGGTCTCTTCATATAGACCTAGATATACCGCCGCGAGCAGTCAGTAGTAGCCATTCTACCTCGTGATCTTGCAGACACTCCAGATGTCAATGCCGCTATATGCGGAGAGCCCTCGGGAGGATGACTTGCAAGACATAGTATGGAGCCATCGGTAGATGCCTGGTATCCCATCGACATAGTGAGAAGCACAGGCAGAGAACTTCCCCGTGGAGTCACTAGGCGAGTCACAACAGAGAGGACATGGGGACAGGATCTCGTGACATAGGGACAGTCTCTGAGCCCTGGCGCAGAGGGAGGAGCATACAGAGAGACATAGGATTCATCATACATCAGCCGTGACCATATCGGGGAGATCCCAAGCTACAACCATCTCACTATTTGGGTGATATAGGCAGTTTTCGTGTAGAGACCTAGTTGGTGAGCTTGAGCGGATGCTTCAAGCTCTACCTTGTACTAGCAACACGAAATCTCGTGTTATAATCCATCTTCTCGAAGGATGGAGTAGGAGTCTAGTGGAGGACCGAGGAGCAAAAGCTCCATGTTGACTCAGAGACAATTGCCTGGGAGCTATTTGAGGAGCGTTTCAGGAGCAGGTATTTACCCAGGAGATTTATACAGCAGCAGATAGATGAGTTTCATGACCTCTCGTGTCATCGATGACGATGGCGAGTATGAGAGTCGATTTACGACCTACTCCAAAGACGTCGACTATATGCAAGATGAGAAGGTACGGATTCATAGGTTCATCTCGGGGCCTAAACTTGGATTTAGGTGGCGCAGTTGCGCATTCACTATCCACGGACATTAGAAGAGGCCGTGTAAAAGGCCTATATTGTAGAGGAGACATGGGGAAGACACAAGAGCTAGAGACAAAGTTCGAGAAGCGGATTCAATAGATGCAGGATAGTAGGTCAAAGGGGTCAATTCCTCCTCTACAGGTGGATAGACTTGTGTAAAGCTTCATTTAGGCCACCACAACAAAGAAGCAGCAGCAAAGCAGACTCCGCCCACCTTACCGACCTCCTTAGAGATTTGATGTGCGAGAGGGGACGTAGTATGGGGCCTCCTCCTGGGGTCCCATCGGGACACAGTGCACCGAGAGCTCGGGCGCCAGGGAGCTCGTCAGCGAGAGACCTCAGCCAGTCCATAGCTAGATCGTCAGATCTCTAGCTCGGACATCTAGAGTACTAGCTGGAGCCGCTTCCCACCGGAGAGGACCAGACAATTATTATGGTCAGTGGTGTTGTGGGACATGATTGGAGAGATTTCCCACAGTAACCCTAACAAGGGTAAGATGCGAGCTCAAAGCCTACCGTTGGAGATATGGCACGAGTCATCGGATCTACGCAGCGGTGAGAATCACCAAGGCCGAGCATCGAGTACGTGATTGAGACGACAGTGTATTGGTGGTATTTCCACCTCTATATTATTTGATTCTCGTTCTTCTCGATTCTTTTATTGCACCATCCTTAGTATAGCATCAGAGGTCAAAGGCGATTAAAGCGTGGCGTGGTTGGGACGCTTGAGATGGCTTCGGAGCCAAAATTTCGTGACTCCTTGTTAAGGAGTGTGTAGTGGATTTGGGACCCTTCACCACTACTTCGATCTTCGGATCCTTCCATTAGGATATTATGGCATCATTCTAGGCATGGATTGGTTGTCCACTCCACGAGCTAGATTGGATTGTTACCATAAGACTATTTCTTGCATAGATGATCTTGGAGTAGAGTCAGTGATATCAGGAGTTAGGAGGGTGGTATCCATTCACACCATCTCCGCTATGCAGCTTAAGCGGTGTGCTCGATGGGGTTATTAGTTGTTTGCTATTACAAGCCGGTGAAAATCGAGAGGATGAGTCAAGAGGACCTTCCCGTGATGACCATCCCATCTTATCGAGTTTTCTGATGTGTTCCCGTGGAGCTACCGGGTTACCTCCCAACGTGAGATCGACTTCCATATAGATCTAGTTCCGGCGCAGAGCCTATCTCACGAGCACCCTATCTCGGATGACTACTCCTGAGTTATGTGAGCTCAAGTTGCAGCTTGAGGGCCTTCAGAGAGAGGCCTAATCCGTCTAGTGTATCCCCTCGGGGTGCACAAGAATCTTCGTAAAGAAGAAGGATGGATCTCTTCGGTTGTGTATTGACTACCATCACCAATAAAGTAACGATCAAGAATCATTACCCCTTCCACGCATTGATGATTTATTTGATCAGTTGAAGGGGGCTACAATTTTCTCTAAGATAGATCTTAAGTCGAGTACCATCACCGGGATTGCGGAGACGGATATTCACAAGACAACTTTTCGTGCATAAGATATGGCCACTACGAGTTCATAGTGGTACCTTTCGGATCGACGAATGCCCCCGCAGTGTTTATGAGTTTGATGAATGGGTATTCAGGACCTTCCTTGATCACTTTGTGCTCATCTTCCTTGATGACATTCTGATTTACTCATGCACACGTGAGGAGCATGAGGAGCACCTTCTTAGGTTCTTCGGTGTCTTCGTGAACAACGCCTTTACGGGAACTTGGAGAAGTGTGCGTTCTTTCACCCGAAGGTGCACCACATCATTTCGGGAAGGTATCGTAGTCGATCCTTCCAAGATTCGAGCCATCATGGATCGCCAACACCCACTACCGTGACCGAGGTGCGTAGCTTCATGGGTCTAGCAGGTATTACAGGAGGTTCATTCAAGATTTTTCTCGGATTACAAGATTCCCATCACTTCCCTTCAATGGAAAGGGAAGAAGTTTTTATGGTCGATAGATGTGAGCAGTGCCTTCAAGACATCAAGGAATGCCTCACGAGCACCTATTCTTCGCGTGCCAGATCCTCGTGGTGAGTTCTATGTTTACATGATGCTTCCTTGGTAGGACTTGGAGGTGTGTTGATGTAGGAGGGTAGAGTAGTTGCCTTTGAGTCTTGCAAACTCAAAGATTATGAGCTCAATTATCTCGACCCATGACCTTGAGCTTGCATAAAGTAGTGGTTCATGCCTTAGTGCAAAGGAGACATTTTCTTCTTGGTCAAGATTTACACTAAGGACTGATCACTTGAGTCTTCGCCACCTCTTCACGCAGCCCAATCTCAACGCTCATTAGCAATGGCGTATATCGATGGAATTACTCGTGAGTATGACATGGAGATAGAGCATGTGAAAGGGAAGGAGAATTTGGTTGCGATGCCTTGAGTAGGCGGAGAGATGTGGCTATGGCTACCTCAAGGTGGGCACAGATTTGGAGAGTAGGATCTTGCAGCAGCCTTCCTCGTGATAGTTTCTACCTTGCGGCACCTGAGAGCAGAGATCGAGTCTCGAGACCCCTTGAGGGGATATTTGATTTGTTTTTAATTAGAGGCGATGGTCTTCTGCATACGTAGGTTGGATATATGTTCCTATAGATGGAGGCTTGAGACATGACATGTTGACAGAGGCTCATCGTGCACCTTATTCACCCCATCCTGTGGTGAAGAAGATGCACGCCACCCCGAGACAATTGTATTTTTGGAGAGGACTTGAGAGAGACGTGGCTTTGTTTGTGTCACGCTGTTTAGAGTGTCGAGGGGTGAAGGATGAGCATCGCATCCAGCTAGCCTTCTCTATCCTCACGCCATACTAGAGTGGAAGTGGGACACCATTTCCATGGACTTCATTGTTGGGTTACCTACATCGAGATACCACCATGACGCCATCATGGTCACGGTGGATAAATTGACGAAGGTAGCTCATTTTTCTCCAATGAAGACCACCTATACAGGCGCCGAAAAAAAAGCCACAAGTATACCTGGATGAGATTGTCGACATACATGGGATTCCGCGGAAGATCATTTGCAATCACGACCCTTTGACACATCCCATTTCTCGACCACCATGCAAAGGTATGCCCTGGATGAGGATTAATTTCAGTCAACTCATCACCCCGAGACAGATGGATGGACAGACAAAGAGGGTGAATCGATTTTGGAGGATATGCTCAGATGTACGTGATGGATCATCAATGAGATGGGAGGAGTATCTCAGATTGGTGGAGTTTGCATACAATAATAGTTTCCAGAGTTCGATAGGCATGGCCCCTTTCCGGGCTTTATATGGTAGAGAGTGCAGACACCTCTTAGTTGGGACATGATTAAGACAGGGTTTCCTTGGGCAAACATTATTACAGGATATGGAGCAAAGCAGGTTACCTTGATCAAGGTAGATTGCAAGAGGCGAGGACAGAAAAAAGTATGCAGACCAAAGATAGGATAGATCGCAGCTTTGAGGTGGGAACGAAGGTGTTCCTTCATGTCGACCGCATAAGAGCCCTATCCGCTACGGAAAATGTTCTAAGCTTACTCCTAGGTTTGTGGGTCCCTTTGAGATCTTGGAGTGCCTCAGTCCCTTGGCCTATCGCCTAGCATTTCCACCTAGCTTATCTCGTGTCCATGATGTGTTTCACGTTTCTGTGCTTAGGAGATATATTTCTGATCCTTCTCACGTGCTAGATTGGACCACATTGCAGGTGTAGGATCAGGGGTAGGTGATGGTGGAGCCCGTATGCATTATAGAGCGCAGGACCCTGGGCCTTCGCAGTAGAGAGATTGATCAGGTTCGGGTCCAATGGGACAGGTATTATGAGACTGCAGCCTACTTGGGAGGATGCTAATTTGCTACTGAGGAAAGTTTCCACACTTTTCCAAAGTGACTTCCGTGAGGAAGTCGATTCTAAGGGGACTCGGGATGTAGTGCCCACTTCCCTTCGACACTAGTTTCGTTTTGTTCTTTTCGAGATTGGTTACTTCACTTATGGATTTATTATGGCTTCTTGATTTAGCATGATAGTAAATATCATGTAGACAATCGGATCGTATTGATTTGATCTTTATATGATGTATATGGTCTACCGTGTGGACATTTGATGATGATATTGGTATATTTTTGACATGGTTATTTATCTTTAATTATGACATGTGATATATTTAATCATATTGGGTAGAACACGATAAATTGGATTAATGTGATAATCGTTCCGCACTATGATAATTCTTCACCGAACTCTCGTGCTATGATTATTTACTAATGCACACCTTTTAGTTTGGTGGATGTAACTGAAACAAAACAACAACATAACACAAGAATACCATCGACTATGATAAGACTAATGATGACAAATCTGAAATATCAAAGTAAATTATAATATTAACATGAAATTGAAATTCTCACCCATGAGGTACCCATGAGGTTATTGACTTCACTTCAACAAGACTATGGGAGAAACTTTACAATTACACCTCTCGATGGCTTCTTCAACACACCTTTAAACTCGATGGCTTCCTTCGCACACTTCCTACAATATTTCTCACTACTTCTTTCTATGCTAAATGAGGGGGTGGCCTCTCTATTTATAGAACTTCCAGCTTATCCATCTTATCTCTAAGATAGGATAAGAAATCCACTCCGACGAATCATATTCCATACCTTAACTCTTATCTCGTACATGTAAGCTTATCTCTTAAGATAAGATAAACCTTATCATTTTACATGGGTTCCACATTTTTAGACTTTTTACAAATAAAATACACAAAATATTTATGACCTCACTCCTTGTCCTTATTACCAATATAATATTTCTAATTCCTAATCATGTAGACCCTACTTCTCTAATTACCCAAACTTTGACATTTTAACATTACCGACCACTTACGACAAATATTTACTTTTACAACATTCCTATTGTACTTTGACTGCTACCGTACTCCACATTATCATGCACACCGCATCGACGGCGCCGTTATCTTCTATCAGACGCTACTACTAATTATACTTAACAACATCCTATTCCTAATACATACATTAATGAAATAGAAATTACGGAGGAAAATTTTAGTGTCGACATCTTCCCCTTCCTAGCTTCTACTCCGTCCCTGAGTAGACTATTCTCGTGCTTGGAAAATCTTCAACTTGTCGTGGTTGACCCATTTCGTAATGGGAGTGCCATCCAATTCCTCCAATGGGACGTACCATTTTCATGCACAAATGCTATTTTGTAGGGCCCCATCCATTTTGGAAGAAATTTTCTCGTCTTCTTTTTTTTGTATCTCGAATCATATACTAGACCAAGTCATTCACATGAAATGGAGACCACCGGATCTTTTGATCAAAGTATTCCTTCGCTTCATTTTCTTCTTATGGCTTGTATCCTTTGCTATTTCCTCTCATTTCCTCTAGCAAATGAAGATGTACCAACCTTTCTTTTACCGAATCACTTTCATCCATCCTTTCATTTTTCATAACTCTCACAAAGGGGGAATATCAAACTCAATAGAAGAATCGATCAATGCCATAGGCCAACCGAAATGGGGAGTATCCTGTTGCTGACTTTGATGTTGCCCTATATGCCCACAATGCCGCATGAATCCTTTTATCCCATTTATGTACCGCAAGGCCGCATCTTTGCTAGAATTTGACACAACACAAAATTTGTTCTGCTCCACCCGTCCATTTGGCTTGGCTTGTATGTTGTTGCCTTCCCGTGCTTAATAGAAAACTTATTGACTAGGGCTTCTACCACCTCATTAATGAAGTGGCTTCCTTGATCTCACAATTTCTAATGGACAACCAAATCTCGTGACAATGCGCTCATATATGAACCTCGCCACTTCATCCATGGAAGTCGCTTTTTCAATGGCCTAGCTTCAACCCACTTGGTTAAATAATCATGCAACTACAATATACTTATTTTGGCGTGATGTAGTCGAAGTGGACCTACAATGTCTATTCCCACTTTTCAAAGGGACCAAGTGGAAGAATAGGACATAATGGAGCTGATGAAGTCTTACTGCTTACCATGTGTTTGACAAATATCACATGTCTTACAATAATTATAACAATCTTTAAAAAGAGTGGGCCAAAGATAACCTCGCATCCAAGATCCTTCTTGCCGTAAGTTGTCCAGAGAAGTGCCCTCCACATGTACCATTGTGGAATTCTTCTAGCAGCTCCTTTCCTCGATCACGCCCAACCGCCTCTCTCAGACTCGCCCATCGTGTCCTATTCAAATAATACTCCATGCAGTAATAGAATATGGACGACTCGGCTTGAGTAATCTTTCTTTAGTCTTTGATTGGCACCATCAGAAACTTGAATTCATTCGTATAATTCCAAATATCTATGTATTCACTAGGGATTGTGTCAAGGGATAACAATGCCGCATCGGGAAAATCATCATCATCACAAGATGATCCTAAACCATCATAGGCTCGAGAGAGTGCATCCGCATTGACATGCTTCTTTCCCGCCTATCTATAATATCAAATTCAAATTCTCAGTAGCAAAATTATCCATCTTGCTATCCTCCCCGATGGGTTAGGCTTATTTACAATATATTTTAGAGCCCGATGATCTCATTACAACTAGAAATTTTTTTCCCTAAAGAAGTAATTTCTAAACTTCTTTACAAAGAAAATGATAGCCAGAGCCTCTTTTTCAGCCATTACAAGATAATTTACCTCAAAGACGCTCATTTGTCTCTGCTCCCAAAGTAAATTGGATGTTCATTCCCATTTTCATCCTTTTGGCTCAAAGTACTTCCTAGTGCCGCATCCGAGGCATCAAGTACACAATGAATGGCTTGCTCCAACTGATTCTTCAAAATAGGTGAAGACACTGTGGCTTCCTTCAGCTTGTCCAAAAGCTTCATGCGCCTTATTTCCTAGTTCATAAGTAACATCCTTCTTCAAGAATCAAGTTAGTGGTCAGGCAATCTTTGAGAAATTCTTGATGAACCTTCTATAAGAACCCACATGGCCTAAAAATGATCTCAACTTACTTCTATTCATAGGAAATGGTAAATCTTTGATTTTTGAAACTTTATCAGATCAAGCACAATACCATCTCTCGATACAACATGCCCTAACAAAACACCTTTAACATCCAAAGACACACTTTCAGAGGGTTTAGTGAGGCTTGTGCTTCATCTAACCTTTGAAATGTTGTCTCCATCTCGTGCAGTGGTCCAACTTGCTCCCATAGATGCAAAAATCATCCGTAAATACTCCGATGAAGGTCCCAATGTAGGGTTCGAACACCCTATTCATCAAACGCTGGAATGTTGCCGAGCATTACACAACCCAAAAGGCATAACTCTATAAGCAAACGCTCCCAAGGAGTGGTGAACGTGGTCTTCACCGATCTTTCTCGCTATACGAACTTGGTCAGAGCCGCTATATCCATCAAAGAAACTATAAGCACTCCCGCCACCTACTTCGGCCCAAGATCTGATCTCAAAATGGAAGAGGGTAATGATCCTTCTTTGTTGCCTTATTGAGCTTCCCGTAATCAACACAAATGCGTAGCTTCCCATTCTTTTTTATTGAGATCACAATGGGAGAAACCCATTCTGAATTCTCCACAAAGAAATATGAATCCCGCATCAAGCAACTTATCTATTTCTTCTTTTACAGCCTTGGAAAAATTAGGATTCATTCTATATGGCATTTGCTTTATGGGCTTAAGACCATCTACCACCAATACAATGTTCTACCCAACTTACTTGACGGAGTTCCTTGTAATCAAAAGTGAATAGGTGTATGTACCTTCAAAGAGCCGGAGGTAGGATTCCTTCTCACTCTCCATCACAAAGATCACCAATCTTTATTTGTTGGAGACGATCATCAACTTCTTCTTCGTATAATTTTATGGGGTCATGAGTTGGTGTGACTGGAAGGATATCCATGACTCAAACATCCACCTCACTTTCTTCATCTTCAAAGTGTCCACTTCACCGGTACTAGAGTAATCGAGGATGTCCAATCATCGCCATCACTTGAATCCACAAAGTGTTCTCGCTTATGATGTCGAGGATCACGCTTATCTTCACCCTCTCTACCACGTCCAAGTGTCATGAAACCTTCATTCCAAAGTAGTTTCTTGCATGAACTCTCCTTAGCCATGGTCTTCCCAAAGATTGGGTACGCAATAAGCACTCATTTTTCATCACCCGAAAGTCTACCACACATACAACACCCATAATGTATATATTGCCACATTTGAAACTACACCTTCTCGGTTTAGTTTTCCTTTATTTAATGACCTTAACATAAGTGTCAAGGGCGATCAATTTTTAAACCCAACATATTCATTACAGACTCGGCCATTACATTAATCGCAAAGCACTCCATCAACTAAGACATCATGAATTGAAATACCATTACATAATACCTCACCAGGAGCATAGGGATCCGCCTCCCTCCAAAACAGGGGACCTCAACCTCCTTCCTTCTTCGAGCATTGAGTCCACCTCGCAACTCCCGCCTCTTCTCGAAGACATAGCCAAGAGTTGACCATATGTAATATTTGCAGCCTTTGGACAGATCTTCCAAGATGGAGTATGGTCCTTGCCCCGTGAAATCGTAAAATCCCGCACACCCAACTTTCTTCTCCTATGTTTCTTACTAGTTTCTCCTTTCATCTTCTTAGATCATTTCCATCTTGATTATCTTTTTTTCTTTCTTTCTTTTTGTTACAAACACATCTACTTCATTATTTCTACTCTTATCTACTACATCAAAAGAATTCACAGTGCTTTTCCTTTATCATTATCTCCTTTACTGATGTAGAAGCTCTATCTGACAATTATACTTATAATGACCCTTTTATAACAACCATAACAAACAACTTCAGTAAATATTTCTTTTCGACCTCTATCTCCTCCCCGAGAACTAAATTCCTTTCCTCAAGAAGATTAATAGTTAATCGACCCATCTTTTTGAGCAGATCTTCATACTCAGTGATGTACTAGGAGAAATATTTGTGCTCACCGGGAGTGGTCAGGATTCTGACCAAAGGTGCTGGTGTAGGCTCTACTTTAGCAACAATTTCTTTGGGCTCCTCTTCCATGCTTTCTTCTTGCCTTCTTGCAATCTCCTTTGCTTGTTCAATGGTAGCTGGGCGGTCATACTTCACTCGTTGTCTGATCTCTGGCTTCATCCCAAGAATGAAGTGCTTACAGAGGAGATTATCCACGCCATTCATCAACCCATCCGCTAATCCTTCCTTCCGATCTGGGCATCGAGCTTCCTCCTTAGCTCTAGAACACGAGCATGATAATCCCTTATCTTCTCCTTCTCTCCTTGGGATAGCTTTGTGATCTCGATCATGAGATCTGGCATATTTCGTTGTTCACCAAATTCTTCAAGAAAACTTTCGCTTAATAAATCCCATGAATTTTTCACATTATCACCTAGTGTTTCAAACCACCTAAGTGTCGAACCATCCAAAAAGGTAGGAAAAATTCAGTCCATTGTTCCTTCTTATAAGGCCATTACAAATACAAGATCGCTTAAACTTTGAATGAAAGAAGAAGCATCTTCATTAGATTGAGCTGAAAAAACAGAATCTTTCCCATTTTCAAAAGTAACCACCGTGAAATACCAACCCACAAGTACAATCAACAAGACTTATGTGCACAAATAATTGGAATCACTATACTAAAAGTGACCACCTTTCTACAAAGAAACTATGGTAAAACTGACCACGGTAAACTATGGTAAAACTTGACTTAAAAAAACTGATTTTACCGTGGTAAACACTATTCACGGAAAAAAGTGAAGTTATCATGTAAATACTATTCACGGTAAAAAGTGACTTTATCGTGATAAATACTATTCACAAAGAAAAAATGACTTTATCATGGTAACTACTATTCACGGTAAAAATGACTTTACCATGGTAACTACTATGCATAAAAAAAACAAGGTTACCCTCCAATTGATTTTTGACTAAGTGGGAATATCTCTCCGTAAAATCCACCAACGAGGAATGGTCCCGCAAACGGAACCAAAATGTCATCACCAATCCTAAGCACTATGATAATTCTTCACCGAACTCCTCGCTGCTATGATTATTTACTAATGCACAGCCTTTAGTTTGGTGGATGTAATCTGGAAACAAAACAACAACATAACACAAGAATACCATCGACTATGATAAGACGGAATGATGACAAATCTGAAATATCAAAGTAAATTATAATATTAACATGAAATTGTTACAATCTCACCCATGAGGTACTTCAACAAGACTATGGGAGAAACTTTACAATTACACCTCTTGATGGCTTCTTCAACACACCTTTAAACTGATGGCTTCCTTTGCACACTTCCTACAATATTTCTCACTACTTCTTTCTATGCTAAATGAGGGGGTGGCCTCTCTTTATAGAACTTCCAGTTATCCATCCTATCTCTAAGATAGGATAAGAAATCCACTCTGACGAATCATATTCCTACCTTAACTCTTATCTCGTACATGTAAGCTTATCTCTTAAGATAAGATAAACCTTATCATTTTACATGGGTTCCACATTTTTAGACTTTTTACAAATAAAATACACAAAATATTTATGACCTCACTCCTTGTCCTTATTACCAATATAATATTTCTAATTCCTAATCATGTAGACCCTACTTCTAATTACCCAAACTTTGACATTTTAACATTACCGACCACTTACTTACAAATATTTACTTCATTTTCTAGTGATGTGGGAGTGGAGGGAAAAGGAGGTGGCCCTTTCATCCCTCTCTCTTTTTTCTATTTATTCGTCCTCTTGTTTTTTTGGGGTTTGAGGTTTCATTTTTAGTCTCTTGATTTTGGAGAGGAGAGGATTTTGAAGGAGTTTGTGGATTTTTCAAGCTTTTTGATACTCGTGAGATTTTGTTGGAGCTTTTGGATGCTTGCTTGACCTTTGAGGCAATTGAGACTTCATACTGGAGCAAGCTCTACCATGGAAAGGCAGAGCTTCACCTTTGTTTGCATTATGTTTCTTTTTTGTTATATGAATGTATAGTTATGTTGTGTTAAATGTTGTTGTTTGAAATGCTTGTTGGGAATGGGTAGAATGCCTAAGTTGGGAGTGGGAGGAGACTATGGGGAGTTTTATTTGAGGGAGGCATAAGAGATCATTTTCGAGGAGGGAGTTTGGGTTTGGTGCCCACCTAGTATGAGAAATGCTTGCATTTTCTTCTTGTTCTTACTTAGGGGAGCCGAAGAGTTGAGGGAGGCATAAGAGTGGATGGAGGGATAACGGGTACTTGAGGGAGGCATAAGAGTTGTGAGGGGTAATGTGTTTTGCATTAGAGGCTTTTAGGTGGCACCCATTTCCATTGGGAGGCATAAGTGGCCTCCCATAGGTCTTACTCTTATGGCTTTCTTGATAAGCCTTGTGACTTGGTTGTTTTGATGGTTTCCTCTTGTTGAGTTGTTGATTCTTTTGTTTTGAAGGATTATGGAATGAATGTGAAATTTTATGTTAAGTTTGTGGAAGCTAGTAGTTTCCATGAGTTGGATTTTTCTCTCATCAGTAATGTGGTTGGGGCTCGGGGGCCAATGGAGAGGATGGCTTCTCTTCTCCATTGGGTATCCTTGTTGGGAGGAGAGCATTGCTTCTCCCCTTATCTTGTCAGTGAATCAAGAAAACTATTGGAGAAGCTACTTGGTTGATGTTTGTAGCATTGGAGCCTTGTTGATGACAATGTGAAACCACCTTGTATTTTTACCCACCTTGAGTGGAGGAAAAGGGTAATATTGCTTTGTATTTTAGCTTCCATTATTGTAAAATGTTCCCACATTAAGTGGAAAATGTTGTAACAATATTTTGAAGGAAAGTTGTATTGATCTTCACCGGTAAGGTTGTAATGTGGATGGAATTGAAAGTCAAGGAAAGACAATTTATTTATTCTCCTTTAACTTGGCTTGGAACCTCATATGAGTATGTTGATCTTGTTGAAATGTTAGTAGTTCTTGCTTTAAAACTTAATGGAAATATTGTTGAAAACCTCTTGAGGAATGTTGGGAAATTTACTTGAAAAAAAATAAATATTGAAATTCATTTTATTACTTAAGAGATGTATTGAAAAAGTTGGAATATTAGTGCTTTTTCTCTTCTTGTATTGTTGATGAAAGGACTTAAGTTTTAAATAGTTTTCAATATGCCAATGAAGTAATTTATGTCCTAGCTCTATTATGTTTATCTTCATTTAAGAATTCATTGTAAAATTATTTGCAAATTAGTAAGGGAAAGGAAATCAAATCTATGTGAAAACCCGTGCAATGCCTATTTAATTTGTGTAGGAAGAAATTTCAATATTAAGCTCTAAACTTATTAAGTTTATTACCATATGTCCTTAATGCCTAATAAAGGTACTAATAATTTGAATATTACTCATATTAAAGTAATACCAAAACTAATGGATTTATTATTATTGAATTATATTAATATTAATGTATTATTAATACTTTATATATATATTAACAAAAGTATGTTAATACAACTATAGCCAAGGAAATGATAATAGTTATATTTACAAATAAATCTACGTATCTTTATGTATTTTTATAAGCCTCCCAAGACTGGACACACCGAATCAAATAACCGGTAGGCTTTCATGAGCTCTTATTATGCAAAGAAGACTGTGTAGCTTCATGAATATTTTAATATGAAATGATCCACCGCTATGCTGAAACGCTCATATAATTGCAAAGCGATCGTGCTTCATGAATATTCTGATATGAAATGATCCACCTCTATGAGATTCCCTTCCACGAGTCAGCAGCGTATGACAAGAAGATCTCAATAGAAAATCCTTGTAATAAACTTCATTAGTCCTCCTCGTAGCACTCTCACCGTCCCCTTAATCGATTTTGATAAAATATCTTATAGGTGAATCCCAATTTGAGGATTCTTTCGATATTGAGCAGATAACAACGTGGTTAGACAACTCTTGCTTTGCTGGAAGCGCCCAAAGGCTTCTCCATGCTACGATCGCTGCGGCCCGGCCGTCTCCTTGTGTAGGCCATGGCTATGGATTCACGCCAAGAACACACTCGCAGCACCCAATGAAAGTGGAGGTAACCCCGCCTCGATCCATTCGATCAGCTTCATCTACAACCTCCCTAATGCTCGTGTGGCCGGGGCGAGTGGGATGAGGAAAAACACCGCTCACTTACCTCGTAGCTTCATCTACAACATCCTTAACACTCACGCGGCCGAGGGCCGAGTGGAATGAGGAAAAACACCGCTCACTAGCTCGTAGCTTCATCTCAAACCACCTTTTTCTAACCACGGCCATGCCGAATAAAACCGTGGGTAGACCAAACAAGGGGGCATAAGATCGCGAATCCTTTTTGCGAATAAATAAATAAAGATATGCGGCCCAAAGACGGAGTACACCTCGCACGCAAAGGAATGGGATCTTAATGGAATGGCAGGTGATTATTAGAGCCACCCACCCCCAACCATAATTTTTAAACATAATTTTAGAATTTGAATCCACCCCTAATTTATCGTATATTCTGATATTAGCTCCATTTTATCATTGTTTGAATATTATGGTTAATCAATGCATTAAAAACAAGACTTACATGCATTTATATAGTCTCCTTCTTAATCATACATATTTTGGAGCCTTAATTTAAGACTCCGCCTCCTAATCTACTTAGCCTCCCTCTATATATTTGATTACTATATCTTCTTGCCCATTTGTAATTTGTTTTTACTCTTCTAAAGATGATTCGGTTCCATCAAGCCCAACCATCTCCAATCTAACTTTATTATCTTGGCGAATCTCAAAATATTTGCCATAAATAATGGAACAAACTTATCTTCTCCTCCTACGTTGAAGATTTCTTTAATGGATTCTCTAAGTGACCGATTTAAATATATAGTAATTATAAAATGGTTCTCGTTAAATCTTGATCTTCAAAAAAAAAAATTTAGCCGTATTTTTCGGGTTATATGTTTGTGGAAGTAAGTTTTTAGATCGTCGCTGCGTTTTTTTTACGGCATCACAAATAACATGTTATTGATGGTTCGTAACCAAATAAACACTGTTCACTCTTATCATATGACCAAATTCTTTAAAAAAAAATTCTTTAGGTTTATATAGACCGTGTTGTATGGAAGTGAAAATCCTAACCACCCTCATCCAACTAAGCCACTTCAAATCGCCTATATAATATGAGGTTGTCATAAGGAAATGTGTAACAACACCACAATTTTCTTACAACATGAGAGAAAACCATTGCACAAGGGACAATGCTAGAGTCATTGTTTATGCAAGATTTCATTGTCATAAAATAAGAAATCAATACTATATACTTTGTCCCCATTGTAGTCTATTGAGTGGTAGATTATCAATAGAATGCCACGAATACATAAAAGAGGCCTTAATAACCTTTACTTAAATAACCGTAAATACTACTAATAAAGCCTACTCAGTCCTTGATAAATTAGCAAAAAAGTTAGAACCAATGAGAATTCAAGGGTTATATCTATAACCTTTGAAAATTTGTTCAGGAGTTGCTCAGGGAGGGACCTGTTGTGCTCATTCATCTCTAATCTTGTATCTCGTAGGTTGTATTCTGCGAAACCTTAATTCTTACCATGGCTGCACCTAGAGTTGGATGTGGTATTTTACCCCAGTTGCACACATTAACGTGTTTGTTAAAGATTTGAACCTGGGCTCTATAATAAAATCCTTCATGATTGAATTATCACTCAATCCAATCCCATTGAATTTCAATCCAGGTTTGCTTTTCTGTCTTAAATAAATTTCATTTTCAATAACAAAGATCTAGCACAAAAATACTATCGACTGATTAAATTGATCTTCCCATGCATCAACACCATGATTTAGTGGGGGAGTTTTTACCATTTATATGTTTTTGCAGTTGCTTAATGTTTTCTAGAGAACAATCAAAATTCATTTTAGTTCTCTACATTCTTTATTAGTAATTTCATTGACCACTTTTGATTTTGAACAAGAATGATCAAGCACTTCTTGTAGCCAAAGTAGCTAGATATTTGAAAACTAGGCTTGATACGAACATTGAGAAGACAAATGACAAGATGAGCAAGAACCAAAGTAACATGGCACTACCTAATGGAAAGACAAATTGGTTTGCAAGGACCCCAAGCTATTATGATAGTTTTAAATAGGACAATAACAAGAGAGATATTGGTGCGTATGGCTATAGAATAAAACTAGAAATATTTTGGGAGGAGATGGTTGACATGGTGGAGAAACATTAATTACTGGGTGACCTCCAAACCCAAAACAAATTGATTAATGATGGCAATGCATACAGGAAACTTGTGGAGCCTCTGGACATTGCACACTACTATTCCAAGCAGAGGGGCAATGGAAGTTATCTATCACCAGGGGTTAGACACCATAGGATCATGTAGAAGAATCCTATAAAGACCTTAGAAAAATACAAAAAGAAGACGATCAACAACTGAAAGAAAACCTTAAACAGTTTGAAGAGTATGTGGGGAGTATTATTAGAGATAAGAGTATTTCAGATGTTTTTTCGTAGGGAAGTAGCTTCATGAAATGGTGGCAACAATACAAAGATCTCTAACTGGAATCCTTAGGGTGGTAAGCAAGCTCTCCTTTTTTCAACTTCATTGAAAATAAGAAATGGAAGTATTAAATATTGTTTCAAGGGAGCAACATTACTAGACGATGATTGTACTAATTAGGGAAAAACAACATTGCATTTGGCTTTTATGTGTGAAGATGAAAGTAAAGAAGAGGAAATGGTCGATGTGATTGAAGGATGCATGATCAAATCTGTAGTCATCTATATTTATCTTCAGTTCCACTGCAAGTTTTTCCATTTATTTTGTTTTTTCTTTCAGCTTAATAAACTGCAAAGATCTTTCAGTCTTAATTGATGCCTATTTTTTAGGATCTTGCTTGAGTTCTTCTTCGCTTATCTCCTTCTTTTAAATGTAATCCTCTCTTTTAGATTTCAATGTACAACAAAAGGAGAAGAAGACAGTTTTGAATAAAACAAATATTTTTGTTCTCTCTCTTAGCTTTGTTGTTTGCTCACTTTGTGAGTAGATGTATTATTTGTTTTATTTGCACAGTATAGTGTAAGTGTTGTTTTTATTCATAATCTTCAATTGGTATCAGAGATGGTTACAGGACTGTTCTTTTTGCAAAAGTTGTAGGTTAACGGTTCTCTCCAAGAATTATCAGAATGTCAAATGGTGGCAATTTCTCATTCCATCTTCCATTGTTTACCGGAGACAACTACGATTACTAGAGTATAAAGATGAAGACCCTACTATTATCCCAAGATATCTGGGATTTAGTAGAAGGAGGATACATGGGTCCCGCAGATCAAAGAATGCTTCAAATGCTTTAATAGAAAATCAATGAAAGCAATTGAAATAAGACAAAAGAAGGACAATCGAGCTCTTTTTGTTATCCAATCTGCATTGGATATATCAATTTTTCCCCGTATAGCTGGTATGACAAAGTCAAAGGACACATGGGAGGCCCTACAAACTGCATACCAAGGATCTAACAAAATAAGGTTGGTAAGACTTCAAACCCTTCGAAGATATTTTGAAAGTTTAAGTATGAAGGAAGTTGAGTCTATTCAAGAGTTTATTACTAGGGCTCAAAGTATTGTGAACCATCTTAAAACTCAAGGGGAAAGTGTCATAGAGAAAAATTGTAGAAAATATTTTGAGATCTCTTCCTCCAAAGTTTGATCTAGTGGTCATAGCCATTGAAGAAAGTAAAGATCTAACCACATTCAAAGTTGTAGAGTTGATAGGTTCTTTGCAATCTCATGAGGAGCGTATGCAACGTTCTATAGTGAACCTTGTTCAAGATTTCCAGTCTACAATAAGAATTGAAGATAAATCTACAACCCCTTCTCAATCAAACAAATATGAAGGGGAGTCTTCTACATCTAGAGGATGTGGCAGAGGAAGAGGAAGAGGAAACAAAAGAGGCACAAGAAGAAGTTCAATGGATTAGAGAAGCATCCAGTGCGAGTATTGTGAAAGGTATGGACACTATGAATCAAATGTAGAAAGAAAAAGTCTGATTTAAATAAGTCAAGAGCCAACTATACTGAAGAGTCTTTTGAAGAAGCAAACCACTCTACATTCTTCGCTTGCAATTTGGCAAAAGAACCTCAAAAGGATGTTTGGTTCTTGGATAGTGGTTGCTCAAATCATATGACAGGTAAATCTGATCTCTTTGTCAAATTAGATGAATTTGTAAGGAGTCAAGTAAAATTTGTGATGATAAAGAGGTTGATGTAATGGGAAAAGGTACCCTTTCAAAGAAAACTAAGCAAGGAGAAACTACATTTATTCATGACACTTTGCATGTGCCCAAATTACAACATAATCTTTTAAGTATTGGGTAGCTTGTAGCAAAAAATTACAAGGTTGTGTTTGAAGATAATCAGCTGAAAATATTTGATAAATCAACTAATCATTATCTTGTAGCAAAGGCTTGTATGACAGAGAATTGATTATTTCCTCTCACTTTGGAGTCCAAAGAAGATGCATTCCCTCAAGGAAACCACAAATGATTCATGGTTATGGCACCAACGGTATGGTCATTTGCATTTTCAAGGATTAAGTTTGCTTCATAAGAAAGGCATGGTGAGAGGACTTCCTGCAATTCAGGCAAAAGAAGAAGTTTGTTCAGGGTGTGCACTTGGCAAGCAACATCGAGACAGTTTTCAGTGAACAAATCATGGAGGGAAAAATCTCCTCTAGAGCTTGTGCATAGTGACATTTGTGGTGACATGCAAGAGGAATCTTTGGGTAAGAATATTTACTTTCTGACATTTATTGATGATTTCTCACGCCACACATGGGTTTATTTTCTTAAACAGAAATCTGAGGCATTTGAATGCTTCAAGCATTTTAAGGCTATGGCAAAAAATCAAAGTGGGTATTCTCTCAAAATACTCAAAATAGATAGAGGGAGAATTCACTTCCAATGAGTTTTTGATTTTTGTAATACTCATGGAATTAAGAGACAACTTACGAAACTTATACCCCACAACAGAATGGCATTGCAGAAAGAAAGAACCGTACCATTATGGAGATGGCACGAAGTATGTTACAATTCAAAAACCTTCCTAATTGCTATTGGGGAGTTGCAGTAGCAACCACAACTTATATTTTGAATCGAATCCCAACAAAATTTCTTTAGAATATCACTCCCAAGGAATCCTGGAGTGGACACAAGCCCTCACTAGCTCACTTTCATGTATTTGGTTTCCCCACATATGTTCATGTTCTAGAAAAGAAGTGGAAGAAGTTGGATGCAAAATCCCAACTTTGTATCTTTGTGGGCTATTCAGATTTCACAAAGGATACAAGTTCTATAATCCTACACACAAGAAATGGATTATTAGTCGAGATGTGGTTTTTGATGAAGGGGGAGTATGGAAATGGCAAAAGGAGTTCAACAAACTATACCACTCATCATGGGTATAGAAGATGTTCAACAAGTTCCTCCTCTCCCCACAAGCTCAAGTGGAAGTTTTAAGCCCTAGTTCACTAAGTTCACCAAGTTCCTCTTTAGGTGATAGTTCTAGTCCACAATCAAGTCCAAGTTCTTCATGAAAGGTACGAAGTTTAAATGAAATTTATCAAAGGAGTTCTAATTTGAATCCAGTTTCCAATTTTGCTTTGTTTAGTACCATTCAAGTTGAACCTTTAGTGTATGAAGAAGCCGTGAAAGAACAAGTATGGATTAATGCTATGAATGAAGAGATGCATGCAATTGATAAAAACAATACATGGGAATTAGTGCAACTTCCTAAAGATAAACAAGTGATTGGTGTCAAATGGATTTATAAGGTGAAATATCATGCTAATGGTTCTATGAATAGACACAAGGAAAGATTAGTTGCTAAGGGATTTGCACAAATGCCTAGAGTAGATTATTCAGAGACTTTTGCTCCAGTTGCAAGATTTGATACAATCAAGATTATATTGGCTATTGTTGCACAACACAAGTGGCCAATCTATCAGATGGATGTAAAATCAGCCTTCCTAAATGGTTTTATTGATGAGGAAGTCTATGTGGAACAACCTATTGGTTATGAAATTCCAGAAAAGAACATTTGGTTTACAAGCTAAAGAGGGCTCTTTATGGGTTGAAGCAAGCACCTCATGCTTGGTATGCAAGGATTGATAGTTACTTCTTAAAGAAAGGATTCATTCAAAGTTCCTCAGAGCCAACCCTCTATATCCAACATCTTGGTAATGATATTATAATTTTTTTCCTTTATGTTGATGATCTCATTTATACAGGTAACAACCCATCTCTAATGGAGAAATTTCAAGTAGAAATGAAACAAGAATTTGAGATGTCAGATCTGGGACTCATGCATTATTTTCTTGGAGTGGAGGTGCAACAACAATTTGAAGGTATATCCATTTCTCAAACCAAGTATGTGGCTGATCTATTGAAGCGGTTTAGAATGATGTCATGCATTGTAGTTACCACTCCTGTTGCCCTTGGTGAAAATTTAACCAAGAAAGATGCAAGTTCCAAAGTAGATGCTACTTTATATAAAAGTTTGGTTGGGAGCCTCATGTACCTCACTACCACGAGACCTGATATTATGTATGTTGTGAGCCTCATCTCTCGGTTCATGCAGGATCCACATGAGTCTCATTGGCATGCTGCAAAAAAGAATTTTAAGGTATGTGAGTGGTACACACAATTTTGGCATTCATTATTCTCCCACACATAAGTTTGAGCTATGTGGTTACACAGATTCTGATTGGGCTGGTTCAGTGGATGATAGAAAATCCACATCTGGTTATATTTTCTCACTTGGTTCTGGAGTTGTCTCATGGAGTAGTAAAAAGTAGGAAACCATTGCTCTCTCTTCCACAGAAGCAGAGTATATTGCAGCAACAGCAGAGCTAGTTGTCAAGCCATATGGATTAGACGGATTTTGGAAGATTTGCAATTGGTTCAGGAACATCCAACCACTATTTACTGTGATAACAGTAGTACCATTGCAATGACAAAAATCCCGTGTTTCATGCTATATCGAAGCACATTGAGATTCGACATCACTTCATCTAGAGACTTAGTTCAAGATGGGACAGTGGAATTACAGTTTTTCCCTACAATGGAGCAAGTTGCTGATATTTTTACCAAAGCTCTACCTACAACCAGTTTGTTGCTTTGAGGAATCAGTTGGGACTCATCCCCGTTGTTCATGCATGGGGAGATTGAAGGATGCATGATCAACTCTGCAGTAATCTGTAGTTATCTTCAGTTCCACCGCAAGTTTTTCCATTTATTTTGTTTTTTCTTTTAGTTAATAAACTGTAGCATCTTTCAGTCTTAAATGATGCCTATTTTTTAGGATCTTGCTGAGTTCTTCTTCAGTTATTTCCTTCTTTATCAGAGCTGCACGCTTCTTTTAAATGTAATCCTCTCTTTCAGATTTCAACGTACAACAAAAGGAGAAGATGACGGTTTTGAATAAAACACATTTTTTTTGTTCTCTCTCTTAGCTTTGTTGTTCGCTCACTTTGTGAGCAGATGTATTATTTGTTTTATTTGCATAGTATAGTGTAAGTGTTGTTTTTATTCATAATCTTTAGTGATATTAGGAAAAATTAAAGAAAAGGATAAGTTTATGGCCAGTGCAACAAAAAGCGAAGGACCGCTCTCCATGAGGCATCTTTGAATGGACATTGAAACGTTTGCAATAAATTTCTAGACATAAATCCCAAAGTAATAAATAACAAAGACATAAATGGATGAAATCCCATATATGACACACTTGAAGGAAAACAAAATGAGAAAGATATTCTTAGCATGTTTTTGAAGAAATATATGCCTCGTGAATGATTTGATAGACCACAAGGGTCTAACCCCATTGCATGGTGCTGCTTCACAAGGCAAAAGAGACCTGGTGAAAGTGCTCTTGTCCAGCCATAAGAATATCACAAAATATATAATGAGAGGAGATTTCGTTGGACAAACAACTCTTCATAAAGCCGCAAAATGTGGAGAATCCAAGACAATAAATATTCTCTTTGACCCAAAGGTGCCCATCCGCCAAAATAATGTGACTATGATGGCATGACCGGAATTCATTTTGCAGGGTAATCAGAAACTCGAGGAGATAAAATAGAATTGGCTAAATTGCTTTTACAAAGATGCAAATCTAACGAAGAGAAATGGCTCCTTTTATGGGTGTCTGCAGCAGGTTTCAACACTTCTGACCAAAATCTAAGGAATGATGATCCATTTGGAATATTTCTTTCGATACAAAAGCCAAAATCGAGTAGAATTGATGACATATAATTTGCCGAAAATGACCGCTTTCTGAGACATAGAAATGACGAAAGAACTGATCACCAAAGGATATCATATTGAAGACATTGTGGATCCAGAATGGAAGAAAGGATTAACCAAAACAAGAAAAGATAATGTAGAGAAAGCCGATTCCTCGCTGGAAATATCTAATCTTGTTCTAGATAAAGTTTAAACTTTATGGAATTCAACTTTATGTAAAAGATATTCACATTTATTGTGAATATTAACTCCTCCAAAATATCAAAAGATATTGTATATAATATCTAGAAAATATCAAGAGATATTATATATATCTAGAAATATCTGGGAATATCTATAAAATATCCAAAAGATCAATAATATCTAATATAAGATATTATGAGATATTATGAGATATTTTCTAAGGTAGAAGGTTGGAAAACTTCTATAAATAAGAGGTTTCATTTTGTAATTCAAAAAGCAAGAAAAGCAAGAGAAGGCACCAAGTGTTCTGGAGTATTTTTAATACAAAGCCTTGTTTTTATATTTCTCTTGTGAGTTTGTGTGTGTTCATAGTATTGTTTCTATTTGCAGCACACACCCTCTAGGTTAGGAGTTAGATATAATTCCTTCAAATTGGTATCAGAGCTAGGTTGAGCTTAAGTTATAAGTTTTTATTTCACTCTATTAGTCTAGTTCAAAATGGCGGGTATGAGCAGCAGCCTCACTCAAGCCCACATCCCCATATTCAATGGGAAGAACTACGATTATTGGAGCATAAAAATGAGGACCTTATTTTGTTCACTAGATGTGTGGGAGCTAGTTGAGAATGGGTTTCAGTAACCTCCGCGCATTTTCAAGCATTTCAAGCACTAAAGACAAGCAGATAAGGATTTGTTGAAGGAGAACAAGCGTAGGATGCAAACGCTTTGTTTCAAATTCAATAAGAAATGGAAGAGTCCATATTTCCAAGTGTTGCAGCAGCAACTAGATCAAAGCAAGCATGGGAAAGTCTTCAAACAAATTATCAAGGTACTAATAAAGTAAAAGTTGTAAAATTACAAAATCTTAGAAGAGATTTTGAGAATATTTACATGAAAGACTTAGATTTAGTAGATTTATTTTTCACCCACGTGATGAGTGTAGTAAATCTAATTAGGTCTCATGGTGAGACTTTAGAGGATA
Organism: Taxus wallichiana var. yunnanensis; assembly: GCA_018340775.1. NCBI lineage: Eukaryota > Viridiplantae > Streptophyta > Pinopsida > Cupressales > Taxaceae > Taxus > Taxus wallichiana. Next base: position 372,150,005 of record CM031241.1, read on the forward strand.
TAAGGATTGTAGAGAAAATACTGAGAAGTTTTCCTAGCAAGTTTGATGAGATTGTTGTTGCAATAGAAGAATCAAAGAATCTAACCCAAATGTCTGTAGACGAATTAATGGGATCTTTAATATCCCATGAGCAAAGATTGAATAGATCAGGTAGCTCATCTCTTGAGTAAGCCTTCAAATCGCAAGTTTCAATTGGTGGTAATAGAGCAAGAGGAAGATCGAGCTTCAACAGAGGCAGAGGAAGAGATTTCCAAAGAGGATCTGGAAGAGAAAACACATCTTATGAAGGAGGAAGAAAAAATTCAAATTTTTACACTACAAGTCTTTAGAGGCCGAGAAACAAATGAATCATACTTATGGTCAAAGATATGATAAGTCACATGTTCAATGTCATTACTGTAAAAGGTATGGACACTATGCCAATGAATGCAAGAAGAAACATTTTGATATGAGTAGATAGAATGCACATTTTTCTGAAGAAAATCAGACTGAAAGTTATAACAATGGTTCAATGTTCATTACATGTAATGTTTCTCAAGATAAGTCAAAGAGGATATTTAGTTTCTAGATAGTGGATGCAGTAATCATATGACTGGATGTAAGGAGATGTTTGCAAACATAGATGAGTCAATTACATCTGAAGTTAAGTTAGGAAATGACAATAAAGTTGCAGTAATGGGAAAAGGAACCATAAATATTGAAACAAAGAAAGGTGAGAACAAACACATTCCAGATGTGTATTATGTTCCTGGTTTGAAACACAATCTAATGAGTATTGGGCAGCTAGTGCAGAAGGGATATAAAGTCTATTTTGAAGATGATGCATGTGTTATTCTAGATAGAAATCCAAGTAACAAATTGATTGCAAAGGTTGAGATGAAAAGAAAGAAAATGTTTTCATTTATAATTCAACATGATTTGTCATCTAAAGACTTTCTTCACTCGCATTTAAAGTTTCTTTAAAAGATCAGACTTGGTTGTGGCATTTGAGATTTGGACACTTAAGTTTTGGTGGTTTAAATTTATTACAAAAGAAGAATATGGTGAAGGGTTTTCCTTTGATGGAGCAACCAAACAATCCTTGTGAAAGTTGTATTCTAGGAAAGAAACATAGGAAAAATTTCCCGTTGGAAAGTCATATAGAGCTAGATCTCTTCATGAGATTGTCAATTCGTATCTATGTGGACCTATCTGCAAACACCATCAATTGGAGGAGCATGTATTTTCTAACTTTTATAGATGATTTGAGTAGAAAAACTTGGGTTTATTTTCAAACATGTCGAAGTCGAAGCCTTTAGTGTGTTCATAGAGTTTAAGGCCATGGTTGAAAAGTAGAGTGATTACTCTATAAAGGTGTTAAGATCGAGATAGAGGAGGAGAGTATGTTTCAAATGATTTTTTAATTTTTGTAAATTTCATGGGATTAAGAAGCAATTTACAACAAGGTACACACCTCAACAGAATGGTGTAGCAGAAAGAAAGAATAGAACAATTATGGAAATGGAAAGAAGTATGTTGAAAGCCAAAAATTTACCAAATGAGTATTGGGATGAAGCAGTAGCTTGTGCGGTTTACATCTTGAACCGATGTCCAACAAAAATTGTGAAGGATAAAGTTCCTCAAGAAGCATGGAGTGGAAAGAAACACAGTGTATCACATTTAAGAGTTTTTGGATGTGTAGCTTATGCACATATTCCAAATGAGAGGAGAAAGAAATTGGATGATAAAGGAGAGATGTATTTTTGTAGGTTACAGTGAGCAATCAAAAGCCTATAAATTGTATAACCCCATCACAAAGAATTCTATTATTAGTAGAGATGTTCAGTTCATTGAAGAACAAGCATGGGATGGAAGTGTTGATAAGTCTGGGTAAGTGCACCAAGTTGGGGGACAATTAAGTGGACATCAAATCTTGAATTTTACATTAAAAACAACAAAACATCAAATTTAGTCTTCCGCGGACTTGAACCATGCTTTGAAAAGTAAAAACTATGTCATAAAAATGGTACCATTGCATAGGGGAGACTATTAGATTTGTAAAAATACTGATTTTAAAGTGAATAGAAGAGGATAAATATCATTTTATAATTTTTTACTAATAATAGGTCTTTAAGACACTTTTTCCCGTGAATGTTTATGTCTACGTTTAAGATTGCAAAATTTGTTTCACTTATAAAAATGTGATAAAACTTATACCATCCCAACCGTGGTGAAATTATATACATGTTAAAAAAAAGAATTATTTGATTTCAATATTTTTGATGAAGTTATGGCGGGCAAACGGAAAGTGCTCTGCTTTTCTTTATGTTTTCGCACTCCACTTTCATGGAAAAAATCATAAAAATAAAATATTACTCAAAAAATACAAAATAAAATCCATCCCAAGATAGATAGTGGCATATAACTTCTCACCAAATGAAAAAATATATATCAATTTTTGGTCATCCAAATTGTGGGCAAACGGACTATAATCTTATCGGCGTTTTTAAAAAAAATACCAAGTCATTAAATTTTGAGTGTTTAATATAGATAATCTTATCCATTTTTACAAAAATTAGTATTTTAGAAACTAGATTCTGGATGCTACGATTCATATTAATATAATTTTGTCTAATTTTGAGTGTATGTATTGCTAATAATCCCTACAAGTTGATATTATGTTGTTATTTGCAATATGATGTCCACGGATGACCCTATATTTTTCCATCAACTTCCCGCACTTACCCAAATAACAAATATCACTGCAGCAGAATACCTCATCATCATCGAATGAGTTTGATGAAAATATCACACAAAATGTTCATCTAGCACCTCAAGGGATCAATACAAAGATGTCTTCTTCAAATAGCACTCCGGTTTCAAGAAGCATCACAAGAGGTATCTCAAGTGGATCGTCATCCCTCCAAAGAAATTTATATCCACATGAAGCATCAGGGAATGAAGGTAATTCTTCAAATTCAAAGTCTCACAGTAGTGACATATCAAATCCAGCATTGGCAACACAAAGGTCTCACTACAGGGACATCCCAGGGAAGATAGGAAGCTTAAGGGAGATTTATGAACAAACTCAAGGTGATGAGAATGTTGATTTATATTCTGATTTTGCATTATTTTCTCATGATGATCCTATATATTTTGAAGATGCATTTGAAAATGAAAAATGGGTAAAAGCTATGGATGAAGAAATTGATTCTATTGAAAAGAATCATACATGGGATCTTGTGAGCCTTCTAGAAGGAAAGAGTGTAATTGGCGTGAAATGGGTCTACAAGACAAAATTCAATGCAGATGGAAATGTTGAAAAATATAAAGCCAGGTTAGTTGCAAAGGGTTTCTCACAACAACCCGGAATTGATTATAATGAGACTTTTGCTCCAGTAGCTCGACTAGACACTGTCAGAACTGTTTTAGCATTAACAACTCAAAATAATTGGAAAGTCTATCAAATGGATGTCAAGTCTACATTTTTGAATGGCATACTAGAAGAAGAAGTTTATGTTTTACAACCACCTAGATATGAAATTTTAGGTCAAGAACACAAGGTCCAGATTGAAGAAAGCCTTGTATGGTCTGAAACAAGCTCCAAGAGCATGGTATAACAGAATTGATTCATATTTTTTGAAAAATGGATTTAGAAAAAGTGATAGTGAACCAACACTATACATCAAAATGAATGATCAAGAACAAATTCTAATTGTATGCCTATATGTTGATGATCTAATATTCACAGGAGATTTGTCAATTGACTTGTTTAAGACAACAATGAAGAAAGAATTTGAAATGACATATTTGGGTCTAATGAAGTTTTTTCTTGGCATAGAAGTCAGTCAATCAGAAAATGGAATTTTTATATGTCAATCAAAATATTCCAATGATATTTTGAAAAGGTTCTAGATGATGAATTGCAATCCAATATCAACACCAATTGCCATAGGATTGAAGCTAAGCAAAGATGATAAAGGTTGTGATATTGATCCAACTATATACAAAAGACTTGTTGGTAGTCTGATGTACTTGACTGCTACAAGGCCTGATATCATGTATGGTGTAAGTCTTATTTCCAGGTTTATGGAATCCCCAAAGGATTCTCATTGGCAAGCTGGAAAAAGAATTTTAAGATATGTTAGTGGAACAAAAGCTTTTGGTATTTTATATACAGCTTCTAATATTTTCAAGTTAGTTGGTTACACAGACAGTGACTGTGCAGGAAGCATAGATGACAGAAAGAGCACATCCGGCTATGTTTTCCATTTTGGTTCAGGAGCAGTTTCATGGGCTTCTAAGAAACAACCTATTGTCACTCTCTCTTCGGCGTATGTAATATGTGGCGCCACAAGAACAAAATGTCAAGCAATATGGATGAGAAGAGTATTATCAGATCTAAAGCAAGAACAAGAAGGATCAACAAAGATATTTTGTGATAACAATTCAGCTATTGCATTATCAAAGAATCATGTTTTTCACAAAAGGAGCAAGCATATTGATACAAGGTATCATTTTATCAGAGAGCTAGTCAACAATGGACAAATATTTTTGGAGTTTTGCAGGTCTGCAGAACAATATGCTGATATCTTCACCAAGCCATTACCAAAGGACACATTTGAGCATATGAGAGATTGCTTAGGCATCATAGGTCCGTATTGCTCCAACAATACATGAAGAATCAAGATTAGGAGGGAGTGTTGGAAATATCTAATCTTGTTCTAGATAAAGTTTAAACTTTATGGAATTCAACTTTATGTAAAAGATATTCACATTTATTGTGAATATTAACTCCTCCAAAATATCAAAAGATATTGTATATAATATCTAGAAAATATCAAGAGATATTATATATATCTAGAAATATCTGGGAATATCTATAAAATATCCAAAAGATCAATAATATCTAATATAAGATATTATGAGATATTTTCTAAGGTAGAAGGTTGGAAAACTTCTATAAATAAGAGGTTTCATTTTGTAATTCAAAAAGCAAGAAAAGCAAGAGAAGGCACCGAAGTGTTCTGGAGTATTTTTAATACAAAGCCTTGTTTTTATATTTCTCTTGTGAGTTTGTGTGTGTTCATAGTATTGTTTCTATTTGCAGCACACACCCTCTAGGTTAGGAGTTAGATATAATTCCTTCAATTCCCACCACCTCCCTTGTAGTGCTTTATTTAATAGACATCCCGCAACTTCATTTTTGTGGAGAACTTCGACTTTTGGAATGGTATGGAATCTTTATTGGGAAAAAGAAAGTGTATTGTATTCCATTAAAATGAAATTGAAAATATAATTATAACTTACAAAAATGTATATATCAATTTAAGAATAATTTGAAATCATATTCTTTTACGTTCAAGGTACCTAATTAAAGTAAATATAAATAGTACTGGCCGCACCAATGCTCTGAATAGATGGTTTTATAGTAGATAAATATAATTTCATGAATACTGACATTGACATTACCAAATCCTCAGATTACTTGCAGAAGAATTCTACACAGGTATTTGTATTTTGTGACAAGAAAGTAGATGCCAATCTAATAGTGATAGCCTTCAGAGGAACACAGATATTTGAGGCAGATGATTTCATAACAGATTTAGATTTTTCCTGGTATGAGTACCCACAAATGGGGAAGGTCCATTTCAGATTTTTGAAGGTCCATCTCGTCATAAACAATAGTACCATATGGAAACTCCTTGTGTATATATTAAGATGGATCTGCCACACTAACTTATAACTAACCCGAAATATTCATTTAGAAACTGTGTATATTACAGTTGATCCATTGTGCTCCCCTAAGTTCAGTAAGTGTATTCCCTTCAGCAGGAGTGTATTATCTAATTTCTTGAGGATTGTAGTAGAATCAAGGAACAAAAAGGACTGTGCACTATCAACAACAAAAACTTTAACAATATCAAGAGCTCTAAGATGCAAAACATTTTCCTCACTGGCTCGACATCGGTGAACATGAATGTATCAGTTTTTCCTTTTGCTATTCCAGTGGCAATAACTCCTTTAAAAATCATCTCCTCGGAAGCATTGAAGAAAGTATCAACAAGCTACCCAAAACGCCCATCATCATCAACAACATATTCTCTCAAACTCATATACAGTCAAGTCCTTGGGATGCTCATTGAAGCTCACTTTCATAATTCACTCATCTTTGAACCAGACTATTTCTCCAAACTCGTTGGAATAACTTGGAAAATGAATTGGAAAGGTGTCAATAATCCTTGATGAGCTTAAAAACATATGCCAAGCTAGCCCATTCTTATATGTCCCATGTTATTGTTTCCATTTGCATACAAAGTAACACTTTTATTTAATTGAAACTCCTTTGTTATCGCTGGATCAATGATACACTAAATAGAAATGGATCTTAAGCTTTGATTACAACTGCCTTACAGTTGACGATTATTTTCTTTTTTTATTAATAGCAGTAGTAATGATATAAGCTGCATTCTACCCCCAACCTAAATAAAAAATCATCAAAAACAACTAAAATGCATTAATCACAGGTTAAGATATACTTATAAAACAAATGTGCTCCATTTAATGCTTAATAATATCAAAGGATACCAAAGAGGAAGCACTCGTACCATCTAAGGCTGTGAAATTCTTAAAAGTAATAAAGAAAGTGGACTCCATATAGACTTTGGTTGAAAGGCAATAAAAAGGTTACTTATAATAGATTTGTGATTTACAACAGTCTTTGTTACACACAACTACTACTAGTGATAGGATGGAGGAGAAGAATCTAGTAGTGGTTGGAGAACCATATGGGATCTTTGGGACTAAGTAGAACATATAGATACACATATTGTCTCTAGGAGCAACTCAAGATCAACCTGTAGAATTGTTGTTGCTCCCGAGGTCTACATAAAATTACTTACACTCTCAAACTATAAACAATTAAAAACAATATGTATAGGAAGACCCATTATTTTGACATGGATGAATCAAGAAGAATATTATTCAATATAAACGGGTATTCAATGCCTTAAAATCATCCTAATCTACTATCTAAATCCTTTGTCAGGAATTCTATAAGGGCCACACAACTCTTTCATGTCTAGCAGTAAGCTCGTGGTTATGTGAGTTCCTCCAACTTTCCTACTTTATTATATTGAATGTTTCACTCTTATCTGGATCTGAAACAATCATGAACATTAGGCCAATTAAATATGAAAGGAGAAATACCTGTTATAGGGTCATATAAACGCTCTATCATGGAGACAAGGGTACTTTTTCCAGATCCACTGCTACCAAGAAAAGCTACTGTCTCACCCATGGGAATTTGGAGATTGAAACTTTTGAGGATTGTAACATTAGGTCTGGTAGGATAGCTGAAATCCACATTTTGAATCTAGATCTCACCCTTGACTTCAACAAGCTTTAAGCTATTGATGCATCCATTTATTGACTCCTTTGATACTTTTCTGGTATTGATCATATCAATGATCTTTGTAGCAGCCACATTTCCCTTGCTAAATGTACCCAAGTTGGAGAAGCAGTGTCCTAATGATTTGTACATCAAATATTAAATTAGCCTCAATACATGCCCATTTGCTGCATTTGAAGAGAAACTTTCTAGTCCAGAAACCTCACATTCCTCCCATCATAACAGAAAACATTTCAATGACACACTTTCCACCAGGAGACTTCCCATTTCTGATTAGTACCCTTGCATACTAGAGAACCAGAGACCCAGCACAGAACATGACCCCATAAGTCACTCCAATTCCTGCACCTTTTGTAAGCCCCTTTTTGTACCCCAATTTAAGACCTTCCTCCAATGCATAAGAATATGAAATGGCTCTACTCTCGACCACATATGAATACACTGTTTTGACCTGCCCAATAACCTGCAATAAAAATATAAATACATACATACCGCTGCGTTAAAGCATCCAACTTCCAAGTTATTATTAAACAACTTATAAGGAAACTCTTAACAATTTTTTACATCTTTCGCATAGCGGTTCTTGCATCTTCATATGATTTTTGACTCTTTAAAGTTAAGCCCTGGAGAGCATAAGCATACAGTCCTTCGGCAACCACAATGACACAACAATGGTCACAACAGCCACTCTCCATATGAAATAAAATCCAATATCAAAATCTCCAACAAAGTTTTCAAATACTGAATAAACACACTAACATGCATAAAATATTAGTTCTAATCAAAACATTTTATAGTGGCAATTCACTATCAAGTTCAATAGAGTTTCATGCTCTTCACCACATGATTCACTTTCAGCTGCAGTGAGGTTTGAAAAGCCCTATGGACATCAATTATCATGTGATTGCAACAATTACCGTGTGATTCAACATATCATACACTACAAATTTCAATGAAAATGTAGACTGAATTAATTACCAGAGAAAAAGGGAATTACCATACAATTTTACTCTTATATAATATATAGAAGAAAAAACAGAATTCGTAGACAATACCATGTACATATTGATATTAATAAAAACCAGGCTCATATTTAGATACTTTTAAGTTTTAACATTTAATGTTCCTTCACGAGCAAGGACTGCAACTTAAAGCACTAGTAACATTTTTAAAATTTTGGATATTATTTGAAGCCTACCTTTTAAAGCATTTTTTTAACACAATGGGAAACAAGGTTGGAAACGAAAGCTGCTAGATTCTAATAATTTGATAAGGCAACCAAATTTTATAAATCATGTCTAGTTCTTCAAATTTTAAGCCATTAAATTCTCTGGCTTTGTTTGGCTCATGTTCCATGGGCTTGCTTTCTGGTCTTCCTGTTACCATGCACATTTGTGATTGTGAATTTGGGTTAGCTGACAAGTTTTCTAACATAGCTATCTGAGAACGTTGAAAAAGCCAATTTCAATGCAGGATACCACCAAACATTGATTTGCATATGACCAGAGTCACTGGGCATCCTACAACAATCATTTTAGACCAAGGCTCTCATTTCCTTGGGACTTTTTGGAAGAATCTTTAGATATTCATGTATACAGAGCTAGCCTTATCAACCTATTTCACTCCACAGGATGATCATCAAACTGTTATTGTCGACTAAACCATTGTACATCTTTTGCAATGTCAAACAACAAGAATCTACACACCTAGGATAAAAACCTGCCTTTAAATCAACATAACTGCAACGAGGCTCAGTACAACCCTACAATATCAATCATTCAAGGGTTTACTAAGTGCTGCCAAGAGTTAGCCCAATCACTAGACTCGCTACAGCAACCATACTACTACAAAGCACATGGGATCTCTAACCATACAACCTATGTGTGTAACTACATGTTTAATAGTACGCTGAATGAACTTATTAAGAAGACCCTACCATTAAATCGTAATAAACTCATGTGAATAAGAATCCAATTAAGTAAATAATAAGAATGGAAACTTGAAATTCCTTGTAGCTTGAGACTTACATTCAAGGTGCAGTGTACATATATAACACTCGGGACAAAAGAATGATTTGATACAACATAAGGCGCTAAAGTTATTTTTCCAAATCACATGTATAACCTGAATTTTGTGTGCTCTGATAACTGCACTATATCCAGAGCTGCCCCAAAATGAAAAGGCCATACAGTAGAGCTTCTAGCACTTGAAAGAGGTTACATATAATTTTATGATCAAGAAAATGGTTAAGTGTTTACTCAATATCATAGCTTAAAAAAGTCAACACATTGAATAGAAGAGAAACCCACCTCTGCCACATCCCCTCCACTGCTAGGAGTAACAGGATGCCTTTGACATCTTCCTATTGAAGAAGTGTTGGGATTGTTTCAATAGTTGACATATGAAGGCCTGTGAAAAGTTAAGGAATCTCTAACCAGATGTTCAGCCAATATTTAAAAATATAGAAATATGTTAGCACAAATTCTGCTCAAATTTGAGAACTATCCCCATGTGAACATCTATAGCCATGTATGGTAATGGAATAGGCAAGAAAACTAGTGCAAATCAACTTGCTTCCAGAATCCTAAGCCCCCAAGCCCATACACAGATAATCCCCAACACAAAAAAACTGCCAAAAACAGAAATCCAAAAAACAACCCATTAATTGTTTTTATTTGAAAACATAGTTGAATAAAACAAAGAATATGCATTCTTTGCTCAGAATAAGTTTTGTTCGCTGAACTATGTCTTAAATGTTTTTGTCTGTGCATCCATGGATGGTGCATAATGATCAACTGTTGCACCATGAAATTTTATAAATGGCATCAACATTGCCACTCTTCTTGAATCGTCTGGATGAACATAAGCATTCTCACAAGAATTGCCAGACACACCAGTTCCATATTCTATTTCTGGCACTCTGAGCACCAAAATGCTTTGAGATTGACAGATGCTTTCAAATCCATATTCTGTACTGGATGTCTTTGTTCCCTCCTCATATGCAATAACAAGATTATTAATTTTAACACGGAGACCTAACAACAAACTTTCCACCTTCTTTACAATCATCTAAACTCCATCATGAACACCTGGATAACTGAGGGTTACCTTTTCATGGATCCTAGAGCCTTTTACATGCTCTAGAGTAATCCGTGAAGATGATGCACTTTGAAATTTACTTCTGAAGTAGAACATTCTTCGGTACATTCAGAGGTCTTGACCTCAGTTTGTGGAACAAAAACAAGCTCAAGCTCCTCCAGTTCAACCTCGCACTTGTTTAATGGTACTTTCCAATGGTATTTTGATTAATATGCTGTCAACAAATCCTTCTTTGATACTGACTGCAACTGCACCCAACTGACCAATATCGACTATCTTCAAAGACTACACAAGATTCACATTTGTTAAATTAAAAAAATCATATAGAAGCATAAATAGAAACAGAGCAAATGCTGATTAGTCTAAGTTAGCAACAATTTGATATCAGAAACTTGATACCTAAACTTTTCTCAATACCAGACATACCTGAAAACGGTATTTTAACACAAGCGTGACAACAACATTTCATTTGTTTCATCAAGAAGCAACATTTTAATGTAATTAGAGTGCAAAGTCTCCTTGATCAAAAAAATTCATAAAAGGATATAAAATATCACTAAGGTTAAAAATATAAATCCATTCGTAATGTGGAGCTTTCTTTCCACCGAAGAGGATATGCTAAAGAGAAATGTTCTTTGGAAAAACCTCTTTTTTCACACACATCAAAATGACTTCCATCACCATGATGGCACACTGTTTAGAAGTTGCATACTTTTGAATGACTATTTTTAATTACTATTTATTATCTGCGAAACGCATCTACAGCAAAGGAACATTTGAGATCTAAATTTTAATTTTTAATATGAAATTTAGATGTGAATAGTTCAGTAAAACAATTTTCTCCTTGCATAGCTACACTAAGGGAACCATCACCTACTAAGTACAAAAGCATGGTAATTTGTCACAAATACAAGCAAGCTTACAAAAAAGGAAAGTATGACTTGTGGTCTTCTTTCTTCATCTTTCCAGAACATGAGTAAATAACAAATGCTGGGAATGTTACCTAGACGATTATATGAAGTATCCACAATCCTAATGCCAAAAAAACTTTGAAAAGAAAATAATTATTTACCATCAAAGGAAAAAATGTAGTTTTCCATGCCTTAAGCCAGGAGAAATCGAGAAATAGGGAGGTCTTGCATGGGTGACGGGGGCAGAGACGACCAGATTTGCTGGAATTTCAAAGGAATGTTCCTGCGCATTTTGTCAAACACTTGGAAAACCATTCATCGTCTCTTCCCTCCTATGAAAATAGCCTATATTCGGATATGGGCAGTTCTAATATCTTCGGCCTTTCTCTTTCCTGTCTGTTTGTCTGATTAATGATCACCTAGGCTACTCATTTGGACAATGACCAGATTTGCGGGAACAATGAACTGCCAAGTAAATCTACCTTTCCCTCCTATCACTTTGTGATTTCTCCTCTGGTAAGTGATTTTTTTGTCAACGAAATCCCAAATAATGAGCCCACCCGCAGTAATATATTCTCTGGCCATATAAAAAATGCACAACCACTTTTCTATGTGGGTCTCATTAAATGGGTTTTGAAACCCCTCTTTCATGAAATTCCAATTAAGGATATTTTTTACGGGCATCAACCACATGAAAAACCAGATTCTTTATTGCGATTGAGGTGGGTTGTGATGGAGGTTTCCGCTGAGTAGTGTTTATAGGATATTGCAAGCAGGGTGTCCAACGGATAATGAAGTTCCTGTTTTGACCATAAATAGCCCTCCTAATCTTATGGATACAATTTATTGCAGTAAAATTTTACAATTGAATGGATGAGATCAAGTGGTACAAGTCATCGATTACTTCCATAGTGGAACCCATGTTTAAATCCATAGGAGACATGTTACTTGCTAATATGTACAAATATTGAACACTGAATCGGGTAAACTACCACATCCAATTCTGATACACCTCTAACGGATGAGGGCAGGTGCAAGTCTTGGGTGAATTTTATGGAAGAAATACTCTCACTCATGGCGTCTAAGCCTGACACCCCCAAGAAGAATTTACCAATGTAAAAAATAAGGTACTAGCATTGGAAGAAAATAATTAATCACCATAGCTCTAATGCCAGTCTGATTCCGCTTAGGTAGTCCATGCACTTGCAGCCTTGTCTTGATGACATCCAGTGGACAGAAAAATGTGGCAGCAATAGCTCCTACATTATTTACCATTTCGAGAAATAAGTAATAACTCACCTAAAACAGTTCTCTGTATTATTCTAGTTACATTGAAGTCACATACACCAAATATTTCAGAAGAAAATAAGGTGCAAGGAAAAATAGGGCTGAAGTTAAGCATACTGACAAAGCAGATAAATGAATATTTATAAAAATCATAGTTCCAACAATAATTGTAAAGATGATCAATAGTTGGCAAACTAAATTCGAAACAGAGGTGGTTTATGTATAGGACACTTCTAGATGTAGTGTTGGTTTCAAATTCAAAAGAATAAAGCATCCCCTATTTCATTTCTATAATACCCCTAGTAGCATGAGCGTGAAGAAAGGTCAGCCAATACCAGTAGAAGCAAATGGCCTACCGTACAACATAACTTTAAAGACAACACAAGCTGCGCACAATTTGTGAAGAAACTTATCCTTTACAAACTAAATTTCTCTAATGAACTTCAAGGACTATAACAGGTCTTTTTCTCACCTAAGAAAAACATTTATTGGCTATTTTGTTGCTAATTGGCTATTTTTATATAATTTCAGAAATCAGATTAACCAACCGGCAAATATTGCAAACATTCAATAACATTAGCCAATTATATAACGATCTGTTTTTTTTCTGATTTACTTATGTATAAACTTTCAAAAATTAAATTAGTCAATTAGCAATGGAAAGTGTTTAGATTATTGATTTTGTGGCATTTTATCAATGTGTTTTTAAGTTATCTCAAGCTGACCTCCATGAGCAGTCATTATCCTAATGAAATTTTTCTTCGCGTATTTTTGCCATTTGGTGATACTCATTAGGCAAGGGACCCACTTAGCACAAAAGCAACTTACAACATTTGTTAGTAGTAGGGAGGAATAATGAAATTAATCCACTACTTTGGTCTTCTCACCCTCTAGCTTCTCTCCCCAATGGAAAAATTTTGGAGTATAAAATGCCTTATCTCATAATGCTTACCAATATGGGATTAATCCAATCATGTGTTTGTGTTGAATAATTGAAAGCCCTCCACAAGCAATATAATTTAGATTATTGATGTTTGTGGGATTTTACCTATGTGTTTAAGTCATCTCAATATGACCTCCATGAATAGTCATTACCCTAATGAGATTTGCCTCATGAATTGTTGGTAATAATCACGAGGCAAGGGGGCCACTTAGCAGACAAGCACCTCAAAGCATTATTTAGTGGAGAAAAGGAATGGTGAATATAATCCACTGCTTCAGGCTTCTCATCCTCTAGCCACTACTCCATTGGCAAAGTGTTTGGAGCATGTAATGCCTTATAAATCCCCCTTATCTCGCAATTCTTACCAGGGTGAGACTAAACCAATTACAAGTGAATCATGTATTTGTGTTAAGTAATTGAAGGCATCCATATACAATTTAATTTATATAGCTAATGCTTTCATAGCCCATATGTTAAGAGAGAGTATTTTTGAAGACTACCTCTGGAACAACTATGTAGTGATTTTTAGATCTAGAAAACACTACACAGTTTTCCAGATCTAAAAAACACTAAACAGTTTTTCCTGAAACACTCTCTTAATTTTAATTTAGATTATTAGATTTTCTGGGATTTTATGAGCATATATTTAAAGTCGCATCTCAAGATGATTTTCGTGAGTAGTTATTACCTAGTGTGACATTTTTATTCATGTAGAATTTGTTCCAAAACATTGGCCCAGTTTTCATTGTTCAATGGACTATTTTTCTTTGATCTACTATTTTTTTATAAGATGTGAGAAGTTAAATTAGCAAATGATCCAAAACACATTACTCCTAGTTTTTATGGACAATGTGGTATGCACATTAGGTTAGATTTTTCCCAATTTTACAAGTATTAAAAGTAAATCCTATGTTAATTGCATATTAATAAGTCATATATGGCAGGAGGTGATATGTATTTTGGACGCATTTGTTAATGGTTTTATGGTTATATGAAACTTCCACTTGCTGTCTGATCTTGTACTTTATCATATCAGCAAAGTGCTTTTTGTCATGTGGGGGACCTGTTTTTCAACCATCATTTAATCAATAAAACAAGGCATATGACAGGATAATTTGGAAGTTCTTTGACAAAATGTTAGAGAAATATGGACTCGGGGAAGCCTGAAGGACCTGGGAAAAGGATTGCTATAACCCAAAATTTCTATGTTTGAGTCAATCGGTCTCCTGCTGATTTCTTAAAAGCAACAAGAGGATTAGAACTTAAGGAAGACAGATTCTCTCTCCCCTTTTTAATCATCCTAGCTGAACCCTTGGGTGATTGAAGGACATACAAAAAAGTTTCTCACCTGCTAGACCCTGGAGAATATCCACAAAGCCTATCTGGTCTTCTTGAGGATGTTAAGCTACAAAACCAATTGAAGAAAAATTATGTATTGACGAGGGTATTAACAAGGGCCCCCAATCACAGCAGATGTATCCCTTAATAATAGGAAAATTTTTTGCAAGAAAGCATTAAAGATCCATTATGCTTAAGTGCGTGAACACCAATAAGTTTGGAGTCCAGTGTCACTCAGGTTAGGACCTGTCTACTCTTTGGGAAAAATTTCAGGCCATGGCAATCACAATCCAACCTAAAAGTTCATGAGGAAAATCATGTTATTAGGGTGCAAATTGTAATAATCAATTCCAACAACATGCTGGTCATTCACAAGGATGTGCAAGCAAATTTAAGGAAAAACAAAAATGAAAGGAAATCCCTTTCGAAGGTCCACTATGCATGGCATGCCGACTATAAACTACAAGGTAGCTCATGCCATATGAGACCACCCTGTATTCCCAGTAGGAACGCAACATATGTGCTACTATCATACGGGGTGTAAAAACCTAATCCACTCAAGATTTGAACATGAGACACCTCTCCCAGGAGCACAAGTTCATCACTGCAGGCTCACTCAGGTGTACTGAAATACTCATTCAAGATAAAAATTTGATGTTATATGTGCCAAAGAAAAATTTGAAGTGCAGGAGAAAAAGGAGTTTTCAGGCCTGCATGGATTCTAAAGGAATTGATGGAGGAAGGTGAACATGCACCCAGGTCTGTACAAGCTAACAGCTCCAAGGAGGAGTGAAAGAATGCCAAGATTACATGGGTGTGGAGGTGCAGGGGTATGCAGAAGGTGGTTCCAAATAATGGAGACGTGGGGGTACGCAAGGTGATAGGGTGTAGGTATATGTAGGGTGCGTACCCCCAAAACTTGCGCACACTGTAATATTGGGTATGCTGTAACATTTAAATCGAAACATCAAACTTGAAACAGATCATCATAAAATTGAAATCAAGTATATCTTCTTTCACTTTTTTCATTTCTCCTTGCAGGTTTTGGTTTTTTTATATATTAAACATGTTTTCTATCGTAGTGCACATGTTTTAGGGGTGGATGCACCGGGTGCATGAGGGTGTATTAGAATGCAACAGGTACACCACAGGTGCTGATTTGGGTGCATTTCACACCCACGGTACATAGATGTGGGTCCATAGCAGGTGCACCCCAACAACCATGCATAAAATCCCTGGAAATACTGATATAGCCCCGTTCATTTTTTGGAAGCATTATATATGTTAGTATTGTAAAATACCATTCACGACCTAATGACAGAATTTCCAGTTCCAGTTTTTGAAGAAGTTGGGGCCAAGATAAAGAACCAAGGGCAAAACAGGGAAAGCAATGTCATGAAAAAGCGTGGATGCATATTCAACTTACTAGAAGTCATAAGAGAAACCATTCTGCATATGACACAATCATATGAGACGTCGCTATGAGTCATTGTTCTACAGAGTTTCAATGCCTTATCAATAAGTCCATTCTACGCATACCCTGCAAGCATAGCATTCAGTGAGACCAGGTCTGGTTGATGAAATTTCTCAAAACAAGTTTATTCATTTTCATCTTTCCCACATTTCACATACATATCTACAAGGGAACTCATCATAAATGCGTAGAATACAATCCTCTGACTACTTTTTTGTGTATCTCCTCCCCATGCTCCAGATATATCCTCAAATGTGAAATCATGCGAAATCATGCAAATGAAAATTAAAGGTGGAGCAGCAGATATATCTGAGGATATACGATAATGATGTGCTTAGTATCATCAATACTTACAAGCAAATAACAAATACGAAGTCCTCGAAAGATATACTTGAAAACATCCCTGGCACCAACAGGTGTTCCATTAACAAATATAGTGTTGTCCCGTGTAATATTTGCTTGAAGAAAAGCCATACGATCAATACCAGTACCACTCAATGTCGTTGGAGGTCCATCCATACTCAGTGCCCCACTTGGCAAAGCACAAGCTCCACTGATGCATACAATACTAGTTTCATCACGGATTTTGATTTCTTCGAGCACCACTCCATAGGTAGCACAAGTAGCAAGTGTGAAATCATTTGGGTTATATTCCTGTCCATTGCACTAGGTGAAAAACATAGAAAGCCTCACCAGTAAGCACTTCTCTCGCCTTGGCCTCCACCAGATCTGCCATTTATCGAGACAGGCACATGTTCACTTGGACTCTGCCACAAGAGGAAGGATAGATGGCGGCTACATCTGCGAGGGAGGAGGCGAGTCTCAAGCGGCCATGGTGTAAATGCGTGAAATCTCACACCCGTGTGAGATTTATAAGGGCTTGAATAGATATGTGGCCAGCTTGTACTCATGATCAAAAGTTCAAGCCCTAAACGGAATGAAGTTATGACCTTTGCCTAAATTCCCCAAATGTTTTGAATAAGGTAAAAGTAAATTTATTATTAAATTAAATTTAAAAAAAAAGATTAGAGACAAAACTAAAAAGATTAGAGACAAAATTAAACAAAATTAAAATTTTGTCTCTAATTATCATCTCAAAATAGCCCCCATGTAGTAGTTATTAATGTGTTTTTTTTTAGTGGTGAAGGCACATTAATAACTAGCAATCGTACGTGGAGTGTACGATGAAAACTCGAAGAGGATGGGATGAAGATGTGAATATGATGGGTGGTGATGGCAAGAAATAATGGAACATACTGTGCATTGATCAACAAGAAGGATTTATAAAGAAATATGTAACACAGAAACTTTTCAAAAGTGGACATGAAGTTTGAACTTCTTTGATAGGTACAAATTCAGTACGTGACAACTAGTGGCTGTAAATTCAGTTTTCCATATTATTGCTTTCAAAAATGTATGTGTTCTTCAAAAAAATTGCTCGTAATTTGCAAACTGGCGTGAAACAAGCTCTTGGCCTGCTCAAGCTTGTCCTCATAGCCAACTTTCAATTCCAATTGTTTGTGCATAACAATTTCAGAAATCAACTCATCAATCACATGATCATCATTGTTGTTGGAAACCCACTTGTTTCCTCTCAAACTCCTCCTTAGTTGGGAATGCCATGTCTTTGTTGAAGGTGGTCGCCACCGCCACCTACAAATTCTGTAGTGTTCCAACTAAGCTCTGAATTCTGCCCTGAATTCTGCGCAGTTAACGTAATAAACCTTCTTATGAGCAAGGAAACTACAAGCAAAACTATGACATATGGTATTGTCTGCGAATCCGGGTTTTTGTTAAATCTATAAACAATTGACTATTGATCCTCAATTATTTTAGCTAAACTATTACTAAACTTGTAATTATTTTAGTTGTTTTGCTAATTCCAAACAGCCCAATGCATAATGACATAGAGCCCCCATCTTGCTGGCAAACAAATAATTAATTGGATAGAGATTAAGGCAACTGAAAATTCCATGAGGAAGTTGAGCACTAAAACCGAAACAAATGCAGTTTTCTACAAAAGCAAATTCATGTTTATAAACAGCTTATGTCAAGAACCATGCTACCTCCGTCATTACATGGATCAATATTTTTAATCCACAGAAAGGCCAATAGCTAGCTAATGCTTCCTCTAAAAAACACAAAGTGTTCCTATGGAAAAAGAGTACCTGACAGAGAAGAATAGTCATTGTGCATACAATCATGCTTGACTTTGTCATCCCGACCAAAGAGCTGCTGATAAATATCATCGTAAGAATGTATGTCAAACTGAAGCAGTTATATTGTCAATTCATAGTCATATCCACTATAACAATGACATACTATGAAAACGGTATTCTTAACAACAGAATCTAACTTAATAATAACCACAATGCAAAATGCAAATAACTACATTCCAAAATGTATTTATTAAGAAAAACAAGCCAAGTAATTCCACACCTTTTTATGCAGTGGTCTCTTAAATTCTGGCCATGCTGTAAAAGAAACAAGGCTAGGAGAGCTGTGGAAACTATTCAGCGTTTTATAATCAATATATTAATTGATTCTACTTTACTTGCTTTTTTTTAATGTGTTCTTCTATTTCAGCGTCATTTTCTGTTCTCTTCCGCATTTTGTTTTTCAGTGCATGAAAATTCTTAAACTGTATCTCTACGTCATTCACAATTCTACTTATTTTTTTCAACGACTTTAGCTATTTAAATTTCAGTACATACAGTATCGGATGTACTATTTTCTAAAGCTCAAATGTATATGTATTTTACGAAACTACAACAAATTGAAAAGGTAATGTGAATGCTGATACATACCTTGACAAAAAAAATGTGGTTAAAAGTAATGTCACTTTCTTATTGCTTTGTGTAATCAATGAACTCACTGCCAACAACCAAATCCAAAATATTCGAATCCAAACTGCTGAAAAACTTATGGTGAAGCATAGACAAGGCACGAGACATTTGGGGAAAAAGGGGAAAAGTGACAGCCGGAAGAAAATACCAGCAAATCTTCAAACAAAAGAAAACAGATCCATTTAAAAAACAATAACTATTTCATTGAAAGCTGAACCCTATGAAATGTGATACTCAGAAAAATACCTAAACTAAACCAATAATTAAGACCATTCCAATGCTCCTTTTCTCCATGCATAAACTAAACCAATAATTAAGATAAGCACGAAAATAAAAGCTTCTATAAATGTATATATACCCAAAATATCAAAACTCATAGCCCACGGATAGAGAAATACTGTTTCCACATCAAAAACAACGAAAACTAGAGTTGTTTCAGAAGTCTATAAAAATATCATCAACTCAGCTACAATCTGAGTTAAATCATTTTATGCATATCCTGCAATCATGGCATTCCATGAGACCACATTTCTTTGAGGCATTCTATCAAACAGTTCATGGGCTTTTTCAAGAAATCCATTTTGTGCATATCCTGCAATCATGGCACTCCTTGAGATCACATCTCTTCGAGGCATTCTATCAAACAGTTCACGTGCATTTTCAACAAATTCATATTGTGCATATCCTGGAATCATGGGATTCCATAAGCCCACATTTCTTTGAGGTAATTTATCAAACAGTTCACGTGCCTTGTCTATGCTTCCACATTTTGCATACATGTCTACCGTGCGATTTACTGGCTACATCGATCAAAAATTCCTCTATCCATTATGCTTTGATGGATGTCCATCACCTGTTCCAAAGCTCCCATTTTGGCACAGGCAGGGAGGATGCTGACAAAGGTTGTGGAATTTCTACCTGATTAAATGGCATTTGCTACACAAAGCTTTTCATAAAAACACATATTTAAATGTATGTCAATTATTGCAGCATACAAAAGACATCGTTATCCTCACAAGGTAGTCACATTGTTTCACCATATACAACAAACAGGTCTTCAACCCAATGAGTTTACATTTGCCAATATACTCCCAGCCTGTGGCAAAATGGGAGCTTTGGAACAGGGCATTTACAGCCATCAAAGCATAAAGGATAGAGGAATTTTGTCAGATGTAGTTGCAACTACTCTACTAGACATCTATACAAAATGTGGAAGCATACCTAATGCACATGAACTGTTTGAAAGAATGCCTGAAAATGATGTGGTATCAGGGACTGCCTAATGGTTTGTTAGATGTAGTTGCAAGTGCTCTAGTAGACATCTATACAAAATGTGGAAGCATACCTAATGCACATGAACTGTTTGAAACAATGCCTGAAAAAGATGGCGTATCAGGGATTGCCATGATTGCAGTATATGTACCAGATGGATTTTGCAGGGATGCTCTCACTCTTTGACGTACTAAAACAGTTCATGTGCCTTGTCTATGCTTCCACATTTTGCATACATGTCTACCAGGCAGTTGCAACTACATCAGTCAAAATTCCTCTATCCATTATGCTTTCATGGATGTCCATACCCTGTTCCAAAGCTCCCATTTTGGCACAGGCAGGGAGGATGCTGACAAAGGTTGTGGAATTTGGCTTTACATCTGCCAATTGCAATTGCATGAATGTTTCTAAGTAATTATAACACATTTTTAACAAATCCATTTTGGGCATATCTTGCAATCATGACTGTCCACGATACTACATTTTTTGAGGCATTGTGTCGAACAGTTCACGTGCCTTGTCTACGGTTCCACATTTTGCATACATGTCTACCAGGACATTTGCAACCACATCTGACAAAATTCCTCTATCCTTTATGCTTTGATGGATATCCATACCCTGTTCCAAAGCTCCCATTTTGGCACACGCTGGGAGTATATTGGAAAATGTAAACTGATTGGGTTGAAGGCCTGTTTGTTGCAAATGGTGAAACAATATGACTGCCTCATGAGGATAACCATGTCTTTTGTATGCTGGAATAATTGTATCACCTATGAGCAATGAAAGAGTGGACTGTCTTTCCTTGTGAAACCATGCTCATGAAAATACAGGTCTGCAATAATTGAAGATATGTAATATTCAGAGGGGTTGTGTCTAGAAAAGAATCAGATTGCTTACTTAGTTGAGAATTTAAAATACAAACAGAGATATTTGCAAATGGTCTCATATGAACCGACTTATCTTCTGTAGAAACAAAAATTGAGAAATGCATGTATCCAAGTGTTGATAGCAAAGACAAACACGAGTCTGTCAAAACAAATAAACTAACAATAAAATATACGGCGGGCAATGAAGGGAAAAGGAAGGACCAATGAAAAGCAAAGGAAATAAAAATGTGGGCAACATACATTATAGGTTGCGGGAACATGCAATCTGACTTTGGAGAAATAATGACATGCCAATTTAATCCACCAGTAACAGTTCACTGCCCCACCGCTTTGCAACTAATACGAATAGCCGAAAACAATAGTACACTGCCAGAGGCAGGTGCACACAACGTCTCTAAAGATTACATATTTTAAATTATTGCAGACTTGTATTTTCATGAGCATGGTTTTCATAAAGAACATATTTAAATGTATGTCCAGTGCAGAGTTTTGATAGATGTACGTAAAGAGTTTGACCAAGTGAAACGACGAGACAGTTTGTCATGGAATACAATTATTGCAGCATACAGAAAACATGGTTATTGTCACAAGGCACTCACACTGTTTCACCATATGCAAGAAACAGGTCTTCAACCCGATCAGTTTACATTTGCGAACATACTCCCAGCCTGTGGCAAAATAGGAGCTTCGGAATAGGATATGGACATCCATCAAAGCATAAAGGATAGAGGAATTTTGTCAGATGTGGTTGCAAATGTCCTGGTAGACATGTATGCAAAATGTGGAACCGTAGACAAGGCACGTAAACTGTTTGACAGAATGCCTTTTATAATTACTTAGAAACATTCATGGCCAAAATGGTGGTGTCATGAACAGTAATGATTGTTGGATATGCGAAAAATGGATTTTTTGAAAATGCGTTATAATTACTTACAAACATTCATGCACTTGCAATTGGCAGCTATGAAGCCAAATTCCACAATCTTTGTCAGCAGTGTGAATCATAATATAATGATTGTTGAACAGTGCTAGTATTGATATTTGTCGGCATTTACAGTGGTGAACGGAGTATGCGGAAGGCATTGACGTGGCTGAACGTCGCAATTGCAAATGCAAAGGATCTTACAGTTTTTGGGACTGAAATTTTTGGTAAGACTGCTTCATTCTCACAATCTGCATGCATAACAACATAAAAAATTACTTTGTCTAAGGGAAATTTGTAATGGAATGTACTTTTCACTGCGACAGTATGGCATGAGACCAGTCAGCCGGTGCACTGAAAGTCTAATATGTTCACATATTTTGAAATTTTAAAC